>WWET01001003.1:159295-170567 GCA_011038615.1 Limnodynastes dumerilii
GCCAGAGCACCGATGTTACGCTGAGCGCTACAGCGCTCAGTGTAACATCGTAGCTCTGGATCAGGCCCAAGGAGAAGACAGTCAGCCAGGCACGGAATCAGGGATCATGGGGCCTGATCCAGACCTACGCCCCAAGCGTAGTGTATGATCGCCCGGGCGTATAAACTTTCACGGCCATGACACTCCCATTGAGTACAATTTAAATGGTTAGCGCAGCCTCTGTATAGTAACTCCAGCGTCCGGACTAACGTCGTACAAATTGGGCGAAAATTACGCTCAAAATACGCTCGCTGTACGCTCATGTCCTTCGGACGACCGGAAGTTGTCATACTGCACATGTGCAGTGTGTTTTTTCGCCAGGTTTTACGCTCCCGACCGGCGTACGATCGCTCGTGGGCGTAGGTCTGGATCAGGCCCATAGTATCAACAAATAACAGTGGGCAATAGGGGTTTGCTGTGAGAAGCTAGTGATTTTTTTCCTGCTGTACGCCTGTTGAGAAATGAAATTTGATCATTTCATTTTTGTTAACTATTGTCATTTGTACAGAGTTATTTTTGTAATTATTACTTCCTTATATTGTTGCTGGCATTCTAATTCAGTATTTTAATGTTGTAATAAAAGAGAAATTTTTACTATTGACAAGTGTGTATAATAAGTGACGCTATTTTGGAGTTCACTCTTCAACCTGACCTTGGGCCAGATCCTGAGCTAAGTACGCTAGCCGATGACGTCAAATTGGCTATTTGTAGTTACTGCACATGCGCGCGCAGATGTTATCCCAAGTAACTCCTAACCTATGTACCATCAGCGTAAACACGAAGGAAGGGGCAGGGACATCAATACGACACCTGTAAATATGCTTTGGAGGCAGAGGGAGGCATTTAAATTAGGCTGGGCTGGTTGTGGCCGTCACATACGTAAATCCATTATGTACTTACGCATAAAATGGCCAAAGTACGTACGACCTAGGGGAGTGCCTAGAAATGATTACACTGGCGTAAATACGCTACGTGTTCTAACGTAACTAGCCCATAGGTCTGGATTTACCCCCTTGTTTGTAAAATTTAACTCATACCTGGCAATTTTTACAAATGAATATCTGGGAGATTAATGGAATTCACTGCCAGAAAAGGTTGTGATGGCAGATTCACTGCATATGTTTAAGAAAGGATTAGATATATTTTTAGCAGAAAAGGACATGCAGGGTTACCAGGATCGCTAATTTAAATAAAGGACAGTAGTGGAGCAAGGGAGAAATGTATGTATTTATTTATCTTATGATTGCAACAGTTTGGAGGTTGCTTTATATGGATTAACTTCAAATATAAAGATAGGGATCGCAGGAGATCCAAAATAGGTTGAGCTTGATGGACTGTTGTCTTTTTTCAACCTCATCAACTATGTAACTGTCATCAAGACACTGCACCAGAGATGTTTCCTGTACCACCAAAGGGGTGTGTCCTGTGTCTAGCTCCACCTATGGGTGTATCTAGCACTTCCAGAAAAATTATTTGTCAATGAAAATGGCACCATTGACAAATATTGTTAAATTGTCAGTGCAAATATATTTTCAGTAAGAACACAGGCTTATTGTGAATTGGAGCTTGGATGATAACTTCACCTTTATAGCAAAGCTAAAAGTAGGAGACAATAATGCTGATTAACAAGAGACCACAGTGTATACTGCCTCTATTAGTAAGATTGCCAAGATCTACAGAGAGTCTGGGGGTTCAGCCACAACTCAGGAAGTCTCCCAGACATTCAGGAAGAGTTGATTAGTATGATTTCCGTATGGGTGTAGGCAGGGGCGCAACTATAACCTTGTGGGCCCCATATTAGAACGTTGAAAGGGGCCCCTGTCTCGGCTGTCTCCAGCAATGGCACTTGCCGACTCCTCTATCTCCTCTGTAAAGACACTGATGTCATCATGTCAGCGTCAGTGCTTGGAATGATTGCATGGAAGTGTTTCTTAAGCAGTGTTGTGGAATCTCTCTTTGCAGTGCTGCTATAGAGAGTCACCGTGCATGGTGTGTCCTGCCACCGTGACCCTCTATTGTAGAGGCAGACTCAACAACACTGCTTAAGAAGCAGCCAGCGCCACCTCTTGGACAAATGGTAAGTACATCCTGTACAGGTGCGGTGGGGCAATTGCCGGGCCACCAGGCCCCTTAAACCGCTGGGCCCCTTAGCAATTGAACCCATTGCACCCCCTATAGTTACGCCCTTGGGTGTAGGTCCCCGTAGCAAATGGCCGTTCGCTCCCACCCAGTTCGAAGAGGCACAGCAATTGATCCCCGAAACACAGTCCTCCTAACGGTAAGGCTTCCCTACTCCCTTACCCTAACCCCGCTGCCTAATCCTAAATACCCATAGAGGGTTACTCACCTCTCCGGTGCTCTGGTCCGGCTGTGGCGCTGTTTTCCAAAAATGTATTTGTGAGTATGCGAATTGCCCTTTCATCCATTTATTAAAAAATATTCTGCAGTGTTACACATTCGAAATAGAGACAGCCAAAAAAACACTTTTAGCTCTCCCTATTTCGCAATCTGTAATATCGCTGTGGGGACTCACAACGTTTCTGTACAATAATGTTACCTTTCATATTATTATTTTTTTAAATCGTGTATTTTTTATTGAGCTTTTATCAATTTTTTCAAAAAGAACAGAAAAAAAAGAAAAAACGTAACATACAAACAACCATATATCACCCAGTTAACAGGAGCAATAAACATAATACAGGACATGTATTGCACTTTGTAACATGAACATCATTGTAGATTACAATATCACTAAACATATATGACCATCAACAGAGCTGTTATCATCCCAATACCATTTAGGACCTGTACAAAGATATACTCCCAGTTCCTGCCTGGGGCAGACCCTACCCACAGGTTTCCCATTCCAGATAACTATAGATTGTCGTATCAAATGTTTCAGCTAGTGTTAGGCCAAAAAAGGCAGACTTTAGGTTCGATAGGTATGGAAATGGACAGGGTACTTAACGCAGCCCCCCACACCTCCTTCCAAAATCTCAGAACCAACGGGCAACACCATAGCAAGTGCCAGTAATCCCCCGGACGGACCCCACATCTATGACACCCATCCTCTGATCGTTGCCCCATCCGCGCCAACATAACGGGAGAAATGTATACCCTGTGGAACATATAAAAGTGAACCCCCCTGCTTCACTGGGGGAAGATCATGTCAAAAAAATTTAATTTATTTAATTTTTTTACTGGGTCAGTAAAGTATTAGATAAAGGGGGAGCTGTAGACATAGCTTATCCAGATTTTGGCAAGGCTTTTGACACCGTGCCACATCGAAGACTGTTAAATAAGCTGGAAACATTAGGGTTGGACTTAAAGCTAGTTGTATGGATACAATATTGGTTACAGGATAGACAACAAAGGGTTGTAGTAAAAGGAATCTCTTCTGGGGATGGTAAGGTAACCAGTGGAGTACCCCAGGGTTCTGTACTTGGACCAGTGCTATTTAATATCTTTATAGGTGATATTGCCTGTGGTATTGAGGGGAAAATATGCCTTTTGGCAGATGACACCAAGATATGTAACCGGGTAGACACGCCAGGTGGGTTACAGAAAATGAGGGATGATCCTAGAATACTGTGTTCAGTTCTGGAGGCCATATCTCCAGAAAGACATAAATACATTAGAGACTGTGCAAAGAAGAGCAACTAAAATGGTCCATGGCCTTTGTAACAAATCATACCAAGAAAGGCTAGAGGAACTATACATGTATAGCTTAGAGCAGAGAAGGGAGAGGGGGGACATGATTGCAGCTTTCAAATACATCAAGGGTTGTGACCAGCTAGAGGAGGGTACCATTTTTCAATAGAAAAGGTGTAATAGAACACGACGGCATGGATATAAACTGGAGGGTGGTAGATTCAAAGGAAATGTGCGGAAAAATTACTTCACTGAAAGGGTGATAGATAAGTGGAATAGCCTCCCATCTGAGGTGGTTGAGACATATACAGTAGAACAATTTAAACATGCTTGGGATTATAAGGGTATCCTAAATTGTAAACCAAATTGAGGGTAAATAGGGTCTAGGGTCAGTATAGTTTTGAATAAACAAATTGGCAGACTAGATGGGCCATGTGGCTCTTATCTGCCGTCACTTTCTATGTTACCTCTAGAAGGAGCTCCTTGCAGCAAAACTTTGACAGGAGAAGATGTCAGCACCGTATGTTGCCCACAATGCATGTCTGAGTTGGACATATCTATAGAGTTGTGAGCTAAGAAGGGAAAATTCCTCTGTCAGCTGCTGCAAGGATTTCCAGGAATTTCCCTCTATTAGCTGCCCCAGTGCCGTTATGCCATAGCGTCCCCATACCAAATGTCCCTCCAAAATAAGTAACTTCTTGAAGGAGGGGTTGTTCCATAAGGGAGTTTCCGGGTCAAGCGCTCCCTCCCCCATTAAACCACAGACGGCAGTGCATATACGCCGTGCCTGAATAAGCAGGGCTGGACAAGACCTAGGCCCCCGAGACACCAACTAATTTTGAACTGGAGACCACCCCACTCCCCCCCGGCTGCTAAGGAGGTGCATAGTGGTATCCTCTGGAACCCCTATCACCCACCTGACCAGCTAGCTGAGCTGCCCAGAAATACAATTTAAAATTAAGGAATGCCAACCCCCCACTATCTATTGGCCTCTGAAGCACTTACATACGGACCCTCACACGCTCCCCCCCACACCAGAGACGAGACGCTAACATTAATCGTGTTAAACACTGCAAGGGGTATATATACAGAAGCCTGTAAGAGGGGGTACAGTAGCTTAGGTTGTACAAGCATCTTGACCAGATTAATTCTACCTGTTACAGTTAGCAGGAGCCTGCGCCAGGTTTGGGACTTCAATTTAATATAATCAGTGACCGGTGTGATATTTAGACTAACATATTGGGACATTGCAGCTGATATCCAAATGCCAAGATATTTAAATTTAGTAGTCCAACGCAGCTGGTGATACCCAGTAGCACCGACTGGGGGACTCTCAGACAGGGAAAAAGATTGGACTTGAACCAATTGATTGTAAGCCCCCAAAATAGACCGAACCGGTCCATTACCACGAAGACCTTCTCCAGCGAAGCCCCAGTATCCGCCAAAAAGAGAGGCAGGTCATCTGCGTACAAAGCAATTTTGCCCGAATCATGCAGGCCAGGGGCTCAATAGCCAACGCAAACAGGGCAGGAGAAAGGGGGGACCCCACTTGTCAACCGAAACTGCGCACTGGTATGACCTCCAACACACACCCTAGCCCTCGGATCTGCATATAGAATCTGCAGCCATTTAATAAAAGAGTCCCCAAACCGACGAAGAACCTCCCACAAGTATGCCCATTCCACTGAGTCGAAGGCTTTGGCCGCATCCAAGAACGCGACCGCCGCCTCCGACCCAGCCCCCGCCGACATCTGGATATACGTATATAGGCGATGCAGATCTATGGAGGTGGTTTTACTCGGCATAAAACCCGTCTGGTCCAGGTGAACTATTTGGGTGATCACCGAGTTAAGCCGCGTGGCAAGGATTTTAGCTAGCAATTTGACGTCTGTGGCCAGGAGCGAAATAGGGTGGTACGACTCAGGGTACATCGGGTCCTTATCAGCCTTGGGGATCACAATGATAAGGACCTCGGACATTGAAGGGTGAAGGGTGCCAGTCCAGAAAATAAATATGACATTTTTTTGTAACTTTGGGATGAAAAACTTAGAGAACTGCTTATACACCTCCACCGGAATGCCATCTGAAACAGGCGCCTTGCGGTTTCGGGACAGCAGCCAGCGCCAGTTCCACCTCCTTCTCTGATATGGGGGCATCAAGAAGGGCCCTAGACCCCTGTTCCAGACTCGGCAGGACAACCCCATCCAAATACTCGCACAGCTGGTCAGGGGAATAACGTGCCGTTGACCTATGCAAATTGGAGTAAAATTGTAAAAACACCTCCGCTATTTTCCCCCCCTCATACTGAGTGTCACCCTGAGCATCTTGAATAGCCGTCACATTCCACACCCCCGAGTCACCTTTAGCCAGAAAGGCCAAATAACTACTGCACATATACGAATTAATGTATGGGAGTGTCTACAGAAAAGCAAGCGCCTCTTAGCCTTATCCGACAAGTAAGATCTCCACTCTGCCTGTGCCCTAAATCCAGTCGAGCCGTCAGAGCACCAGATAGTAAGTATTGAGTCTTCAGGGTCCTACATTTCGCCTCCAAGTCATTCTCAGTCTTCCTAAATTTCCCCTTTATCTTAGCTACTTGCTGTATAAATTACCCCCTGAGGAAAGCTTTAAAAGTATGCCATTTAACATCACTGTTGGCACTACCAGCATTGTCAGCAAAGAAGCCGTCCCATTTTGCGGGAAGATCCGAATCCTCCCCAAGCCGCGTGAGCCAGAACGGATTCAACTTCCAAAAGTGTAAACACTGCCGTCTGCTAAAGGTTAAAAGACAGTACAATGGGGGAGTGGTCAGAAATGCCCCTGGCACGGTACGTCACCTCCGAAGCCATAGGGAGGAGATCAGAGGTTACCAAAGCTAGGTCTATGCGGGACAGCGAATGATAAGAAGTGGACTGGCAAGAATACTCCCGGACCCCGGGATGTCTCATCCTCCAAATATCTACTAACCCCATTTCCCCCACCAACTTCCCAAAGGACGTCAGACCAGGGTGCGTCGGAGCAGCCTGCTCCCTCTACCGGTCCCACCCAGCATCCATTACATTGTTAAAATCTCCCATCAGAACAGTGGACGAACCGGGATATTGGGCCATAAAATGTGCTGCTTTCTTGAGGACCAAATTCCAGTATGGGGGGGATATAAACCACCAGGAGGTTAACAGGATATGTGTCAACAACAGCGTGAAGAAAAACATACCTCCCGGTGGGATCTATCTGCACCTCTTCTGTTTTGAAATTCAAGTGCTTACGCACTAATATTGAGACTCCCCGTGAGTTAGATGCCTTCTTTAATGCCAGGATTTTGCTGCCCACCAGATGTGTTTTCAGGAGACAGACTATATCAGGGTTCGCCCGCTTAACATAAGACAACACCAAGGAACGTTTAACTTTGTTGTTCAAGCCCCGCACATTCCAGGCCATACAGGTTAGCACCGCCATATCAGAAGGAGACATACACATTGCAGGATACAACCCGGGGGACCACAAAGTCCCTCCCTCCGAGAGAGACTGAAAACAACTCAAAACAGATACCACCCAGCAGGTAAAGATTGGCATCAGACATTTGTGCAATACAATTAATACATAACACATAACCCTTAACAAAAACATAAACATACCACCCCACCCCCACCCTGTACACCCCCCAAACACAGGCATATTTTGGATCTCTTAACCAAAACAACCCCTACCCAGAGATAGAAAACCCTGCCACCACCACAGTGAGCAAACTATACCAATAATAGGAATCTCTACCCCTAGGCAGTGAGAAAAAGCTTTTAAACTTGCAGCCTCCCAATGGTCTCCGCAGCCGCAGGATACCAGAGAGGGAGGGGGGGCCCTACAGACCAGGACCCAGCCGGAAATACTCAGGGTAGCCTCCACAGCACCCGGGCAAGTCCAGGACAGAAAGGCACCAGAGCCCGCTTAATACTAAAGTACCTTTCAGCAGTCATCAACACGCCTGGGACGAGGGTGTCTCTCCAGCCAGGCCTCCGCTGGACGAAGAGTGTTGAAAAAATGGGTAGTTCCATCCGCCACCACATGGAGCCTGGCAAGGTAGAGGACCGAATACGGGAGTTGGAGCTCCCGCAGACGCTTCCGGATCGCCGTGAACTGAGCTCTACTTTTCTGTACATCCAGGGCATAATCAGGATACACCGAAACAGCATGATTATCGATCTTTATGGGACCATGCTGCTGGAGAACTGCATCCCGATCCCGAAAGTGAAGCAATTTGGCGATGAAAGTCCACGTGCAGCCCCGGGCGGCGGAGGCTGAGATGGTAAACGATGCACCCATTCAACCAAAAACGATGTCGAGAAGGCCTCTTTCCCAAACTGTTTTGCCAGCAGCTCCTCCAGGAAGGCTTCTGGATCTTTCCCTTCTGCCCGCTCCGGCAGACCCAGGAAACGGAAAATGTTGCGCCTCAATCTGCCTTCTGTGTCGGTGAGTTTGGCCTTGCACGCAGCCATTTCTAAGTTAAGACGATGGATATCATTCTTCATAGGAGCAGCAGGATCTTCCAAGATAGACACCCGCTGCTCGACCTCTCCCACTCTCTCTCTAACCTTCTGCACATCCTGATGAAGCAACGTGATTCCGGCCTGCACCTCTCCAAATTTATCAGACATCCTTTTATCCAAAGATTAGATGGCCTCCAGTACCTGTTGCAAGCTGTGTTGCTTCGGCTCAGTCCCGCAGAGAGGAAGAACAGCAGCAGGCCCATCCTTGGGCGGTCCGGTGTTGTCCTGGGAACAGGTTGAAGACTGTCGGCTGAAACGATCCAGCTTGGCGGACGCGGCCGCACCCTTATCAGACTTCCTCATTACAGTTAGGGGTAAGCGGGGCCAGGGGTAACTCCCCAGGTAGTAAACTGCTGCGGCACTTGAGTATCAGATCCACAGACCCCAATTGCAGGGAGGAGGGGGATACACTGCGGGCAGGCAGGAAAAATAGGCAGGGCAGAGAATTTGACAGTAGATATGGCAGGTGGAAAGGTGCAGGGCATTATAGCTAATTATGCCCAGATGTTATATGTGGCCCTTTATATGAGGGAAACTGGCCCAGGCAACACAGCCAACTAACTCCAGCAGAGCCCTACACCACAGCAAGTACCTCCAACAGGGAAGCAGTCAAGTGTGCCAGAGCAGCGTCCAGAAGCACTCCCCAGAGCAGACCAAGTCCAAGCAGCCAGACACAGAGGGAGCAGAAGGAGGGGATGTCTGCCCATACAGACGAAGCACCAGGCTAATCAGGGAAGGCAGCCTGTCTCAAGCACTCGTTCCAGCGGTATTCCTCGCACCCAAGATGGCGCCAGAGAAGGAACGAAGAGACCGGCCAGAACCACCGCTACTCCAGACAGCCACCGCAGGAAGCCCCCTGGGATCAGAGCCACTGAACGATCTGGACCGAAGATGCCGCACACCTGCACGGCCACCGAAACCACGTGGCAGCACACACCGCCGGGACCGCTGTAAGTATACCCCGCACCAGCAACAGACTCCCCCAACGGATCGAGGAGGACCAGAGCCACCAGCGGGAGAAGACCGGCCATGTCCGACGTCCACAAAGCCCTCTATACGGATAAGCAAACGGATCAGGCAGCGGAGGAGACCAAAACACGTCTACTCCATTAGGCTCCCCGCCATTCATATTATTAAATTAAAGTTATAGGACCTGATCCAGATTGTGCTCATTCCGCACACATGAAGCTGCTAAAGTCTGTGCGCAAAAGGCTAATGTACATCCATACTGCACTGAACTTTCTGAATCTTTTTTCTTTACTACCCTTGGGTTGGCCACCCAGGGTGAAACATTGTTTCAAAGTATTTACAGTTTGCAATTTATCTGAACAGCTCCAGTGGAATTAATTAGTCTATCTAGTGGAATCCAGCTCTCGTTAAATGTGTCTATTTTAATTGAATACAATACTTTATTTTATTTATCTATTTATATGTGTATTTTTGTGTACTCCTATACACACATTCTAAGTGTGTGTTAGAAAATAATAATAAAAAGCTATTTAATTATCAATTTAAGTGCCGTTCTCTATAGGTTATTGAAGCCCACATAGCTTCAGATCTTATTCATCAAAAAAGCGCTGTATTTCTTTTCATTTATCTAGCTTTTTTCCTTAATTTGTAAGGTGGGGGCGGTGACACAACACCCCATACAGCTGCTATACTTTACATTTACAGAAAGCGCCACCCTTATATATATATTTTTTGTGTTTGTTACTCAACAAACTTGATACATCCACATATATCAAAAATGTGGATGCAAATAGCTATATTGATTTTAACAGCTGTCACCTAGGAAGATGGAAGAGTAACATACCATACTCTCAATTTGTTAGATTGAGACGTAATTGTTCAGATTTGGTCAAATCTGATGAACATTCTTTATTGTATAAGGAGAAATTTATCGAGAAACACTATCCTAGCGAACTTGTGGAGAACAGACAGACAGACTTTACTTGTTTGGCGAGAAAACTGAAACCAATTCAATCTGCCCTTTCACTACCAATTATAATCAAGCGGGATCACAAATAACTGAGATCATTAATGATCACTGGAAAATATACTTCCAGGCAAACCTGAAGTTAGGTTCAGAAAGGCAAAGAATCTAAAATCTGCTCTCTCTCCCAGTCTTCTTCCTCCTGTACCTGTCCCTTCAAAAGAACCCAGTTTTAAATTCTGGGCTTCTATCCCTGTAGTCGATGCAAAGTGTGCAAGCTTTGCCACAGTGAAAGGAAATCGTTCATAAATTTTAATGGTTCTAAAGAATTTTCAATGAAACATTGCACTAATTGTACCTCTAGTCATGTAGTGTATATGCTTGAGTGTGGGTGTGGCAAAAAATATGTCAGTAAGACATCAATCAATCATAGTGTCCCTCAACATTTTTGCCCGCCCAAAACTCAAGCACAGACTCGGTGACTTTTAAAATTATTGGATACAAAAGGATGTCCATGGAGAGGATCGTGATAACAAGTTATCACAGAGAGAGGCATTCTGGATAATTACATTGAACAGACTTACCCCCCATGGACTTAATAAAAACTTTGAGATGGGTTTTTAAATCTAAACTCTTCAGTCTTAACAATATATACCTGTTTCTGTATTGATAAATATTGTCCTCCTCAATAATAAGATCCCTGTTCAGATTATCTGCTTTATAGGCAGGGTTGCCCTTGTATATTCGGCTAGAAAATTTAGGATTCAAGCTGGTCTTAGGACACAGTTTGATTATTTATGTATTATTCCCTTTAAGACTTCAGATTCATTTAATACTGTTGCTTTTCTGTACTATGTTTATTTTTTTATATATTTTTTATTAATATATTTATTCATTTTTAGGAGTATACATTTTTTAGGAGTATACATTGTCACTCCAGTATTAATCCATTTGAGAAGTATGATATAGGCTGCAGTGTATATATAACTGCCTGCCATCTTGATTTGTAACAAAGCTTGTTGTCGGATATCACTTAATTAGTAGCCACCTGTGGAGATACTATTTATGAACTTTATGTAGTGGACAGAAGTCGTGGATCGACAAATCG
>WWET01001003.1:170639-181684 GCA_011038615.1 Limnodynastes dumerilii
GTCTAGCCCATACGCGCGTGTGCATATGAGTGTGGTTACGTTGGAAAAAGTTAAGGTAGGGTTTGGAAAGCGTGTCTTGACAAAATACGTACGTGCAAGGGGTGTACCGAGGGGAGTGTAACGAATTTACGTGCACGAAAATACGCTACGCGAATAAACGTACAGCAAACGTAGTTCTGGATCTACCCCATTATCCTAACATAATCCTAGTGGACACATCATCATTTTTTGACCAGCTGACATTTTGATTTGTCTGCATGATGGTATCCATATTTCGTGCCAGACCCCCCCCCCACCACCCTGTAGCCCCTTCAGAAATATTGCAAGAATATGGCTATGAAAGAGAAGGGGGCATGTATTGACATGCCCCTAGTGGTTGCTTTTGGACTCACCTTCTCATTAATCACCAGCACCTGCATGTGGAGATGACTTCTGTGAGCAGGGCCCTACCTTAGGTATTAGCCAAGCCCTTACTGTACAATCAGTGCTTTTCCTTGCCCATTTGATGCCCTAGGAAAAATGTTGTCTAGTGCCCCCTAACATAATAAGTTTGCAGAAGCCATATTGGGGAGAGGTTAGGTTCTTAAAGTAAACTAGTATAGGTTTCTAGTTATCATTGCAGCCCCCTTATATGTCTCCAGCCATCATTGCAGCCCCTTTATATGTCTCCAGCCATCATTGCAGCCCATTAATATGTCTCTGGCCATTATTGCAGTCCCCCCAGCCAAATACAATGCAAGATGGCAAACAGATAAAAGAAGTTTACCAAATATAATATGGTAATGCCAATAGTTAAGAGTGGATCAGATTCAAGACCCATTAATTCACAATGCAATTGCATACTTACAGTGCGGGGCCAAACCTGGTAAATCTGATGCTGTTTTCCTACTGGAGGCCAAATCTTCTGTCACTTCACACTGGTGTACAAGCTGCAGTCTCCTGGCAGACTGGATTGGAGTCATGTGTGTGCTTCTCCAAGGCTGCGGAGCTTATGATGACATAAGGGCATTTGACGTCACACAAACAGTGAGTCAGAGCCAATCAGTGTGCAGGGAGGAAGCTCAGCGTCTTAGTCTCTCCTCCTGCAGCGCTCTGAGTCTGAACGCTTTAAATGCCACAGGGAGAAGAGTCCACCACTGCCCGCTGCAATACACAAAGTCTAGACTGTCCATTTTATTTGTGTAGCAAGTCGCCTACAATGTCTTTATATAATAATCAATAGTTTTCCAATAATTGTAATTGTTCACTTTGTGTGTATATTTTTTTTACTATTAAAAAGAGGAGTTGTTTACACACAAAAAGTTGCTGGGTAAATTTTATTGAAATATTCGAATTTTGCACGTTCAAGTAAAATTGTTTGTTAGTAACCATTATAACAAGTTTAAAAGTGCAAATCAGAACACAGGAGAACCCCTGGAAAAGAAATTTCATTGATTGGATGGGAAACCAGCATGCCCGCAAGACAGGACTGACATTACACTGAGCCCAGCGAGCAGGAAGGAACAGCAGTGCTATAGTCACTGCCAAAACAAGGGAAACAGCACCATCTACAGACCAAACCTAAACTTACAACTGAAGAAAAAGACAGAACTAACATATACAAATCAGAGACTGAGTAAAGGAGGATTAATATCCTGTGATTTTACTGGATTTGCCTTGTTTTGATACTATAGACTTATTCAGTTACTTATGCTGCATTACTAGGCATTGTATTTATTTATTTGTGTTTATTGTACCTGCATCATGTATTTCAACATGCACAGTAGAGTGTAATATCACATATAACCATTGTCCATAATACCCCAGCACCACAAGAGTACAGATTACCAGCAGTCTCACAATTTCTTATGGTCTTTCTGGATACCCTTTTATCCATAGAGATGGCAGCAGAGAAACACGAAAAAGTTTTTTTATCCCAACAGAAACTGCCACTTCTACACCTACAATATGACACAGGCTTATTAGTGTATTAGACATTAACATAAATAAATAAATGGCAGGTTTCCCTCCACATAATCGTAGCCCGTACCCCTAGCGGGCTAAAATCTGCATAAATAAGTGCAAGGCCCCTCTCCTAGAACTGGATCCATGCCACCACATTCACTGCAGTCGGAGCTCAGACTGCCACAGCAGCAGCAGAGGGCCACTGCCTACATCCTAAACTTTGTATGGGCAAGAGAAAACCACTCCCCTCACTCGTATGAAGTAACACTCCCAAGACCCTACCTTAATATTTCGGCACCGTCCCCATGTAAAATGGGGGCGGTGTGGACAGGGCCGGTGCTAGGGCATTTGAGCGCCCATCTGACAATTTTCAATTTATGCCTTTCTGTTTAACAACTTAACATTTAAAACCAGTGACCATCCTAGATTGTATTAAGTGTGTAAGCGACATAAATCACAATCTTGTAACAACAATAAAAGAAAGCAAATCATAGTCACCACTATACTATACAGAGAACATCCTAGTCTCCACTACACAATTCTCATGTTATCCTTCTCCACAGACTATATACGTTATCATTCATGTATGCCAGCCTCCAAGTATTCCCCATCATGTATCTTCAGTCCCCCTAGTATTCCCCATCATTATTATTTTATTATTATTATCGTTTATTTATTAGATGCCACAAGGTGTCTGCAGTACCATACAAAATACAACAAAATGCAGTACAGACAAACAGGGTAGGCATGGACAGCATAGTACATAATAAAAAAAACAATATAAATATATAAATATCACAAAAGTACAATAAAGTGAAGCAAGCACAGCATGCAAGGCAAAATGCAAGGTGTCAACCTTGGCAGATCAGAGAGGAGGAGATAGAGCGCAGTGTGAGGTTGAGAGGAAGCCACCAGGTGGGCACAGGGTAAAAGGGTAATAGAGGGGGAATGGTGGAGAAGGGAACAACACTAGGATGGAGGGCCCTGCTCACTTGAGCCAACACACTAAGTGGAAGGGATGAACTTACAGAAGATATAAGAAAGGGGAAGGAAATGGACTGCTGGTGTGAGCGGAGGAGATGGGGAAGGAAGGAAAAATAGGGATAGATGTAGGATGCAGTGAGCATGTTAAGTGGAGGAGGGGTAGGCTAGCCTGAACAGGTGCATTTTGAGTGAGCGCTTGAAGACCTGCAATGTGGGGGAGAGTCTGACCGAAGAAGAGAGGTCATTCCAGTGCAGAGGTGCAGCACGGGAGAAGTCCTCGATACGGGTGTGAGATGTGGTGATCAGTAAGGAGGTCAGACAGCGCTGGCTAGCAGATTGGAGAGGGCGAGAATGTTTATGCATGTTTATGAGGGAAAAGAGGTAGGGAGCAGTGGATGATCAAATGACCTTAAAGGTGAGGGAAGCCAGTGAAGGGTTTGACATAAAGGAGAGGCCAAGGAAGATGAGCCTGGAAGCAGTAATGAGTATAGATTAAAAGGAGGCAAGACAGGTGAGCGGTAGACCTACGATGAGGAGGTTACAGTAGTCGAGGTGTGATATGACTAGAGTGGATGAGGGTTTTAGTAGCTTCATTAGTGAGGAAGGGATGGATGCATGCAATGTTGCGTAGGTAGAAACAACAAGAATGAGAGAGGGCGCGGATGTGAGGTATAAAGGAAAGTGAGGAGTCAAGGATGACACCTAGGCAGCGAACTTGAGGGGATGAGGAAACAGAGGTATTACCAATGGTTATGGTGATGGGGGAGGGGGAAATCTAGGGGAGGAAAAACAATAATTTACGTTTTGTCCATATTCAGCTTGAGGAGCATTTGGCCATCCATGTGGACAGGGACTCAGAAATCTTAGACAGAAGAGAGGGGTTGAGGTCAGGGGAGGAGCGGTAAATTTAAGTGTCATCAGCGTAGAGGTGGTAGTTGAAACCAAAGGTGCTGATGAGGTTACCCAGCAAGGAGCTGTAGAAGGAGAAGAGGAGTGGACCAAGTTTAGAGCCCTGGGGAACACCAACAGGGAGCGGAGAGGGGTGGAAGATGAGCTAGGGGTGGAAGAGAAGGTGCGGTCAGAGAGATAGGAGGAAAACCAGGAGAGAGCAGTGTCAGTGAGACCAAAAGAGCGGAGGGGTTTAAAGCAGAAGAGGATAATCAACGGTGTCAAAAGCAGCTGACAGATCATGTATCTCCAGACTCCCAGTATTCCCTATCATGTCTCTCCAGCCTCCAAGTTATCCCCATCATGTATCTCCAGCTCCCAGTATTCCCATCATGTTTCTCCAGCCGCACTGTGCTGGCCTGGGCGTGGAAATGTGAATTTCTTACTGTAAAATTAGCATCCCATCAACTACAGAGTGGAAGTGCTTCCCCCCCCCAGCCCGCCCTTTTCCACAGTCGAAATACTGACCAAGACGGATCTAGGATGGTCTGCATTCAGAATTCTGTACATGTGGGGGACTATCAGTCTGCACGGAAGAGGGGAGGTCTGTCAGGCCCCTGATTCGCTCATAAACACCTAATCCCACCCCTAATGTATAATTTAAATGCTTCCCCCCGTGCATCCCTTAAAACACCCTCCCCTCAAAACCGTTTGGACCTGATCCATATCTAAGATCGCTTTACATATTGTACAGAGTTACATACAAGATATATATGATCAGAGTTGCGATGCATGCACAGTGTGTTCCCTCAATCAGATTTATGCATGCAGCATGCATAACTTACCTGTTGCTATTAAGTCTGAATCAGTCCCTTTGTGTGTACAAGTAGAGTAACATTCTTTAGTTTGGATCCTGTCCTTGATTGGAAAATACCCCGTTAGCATACATCAGAAGCCAGCCCTAGCTATAAACATAGAGTCAATGGACCTGAGTAACAGATTGAAAATAAGAGAGGAAAGTTACTCCTGGGCAAAACCATGTTGATTGCAGGGGAGTCATATTTCATCTGTTGCAAACTGTATTAAAGTTAAGAGGTGGCGTTTCTCAACCCAAGTCTAAATAACAGTGTGATAGTAAAGCTGGTCAGTATCTGTGTGCAGTAAGCAATTCAAAGATATATCCCTGCATGCAAAGAATACAATTAACTTGACTCCCCCTGAAATCAGCATGGTTTTGCCCTTTCCTCCCTTATTTTCAATCTCTGAATCACGTCCACTAGTACTAGGTCTCTTAAAGCAAAACTCTGCATAGTGGGTTGTGGGATAATATTAATGTTTTCCAAAACACAGTAATAATTTTGTCAGTGTGGAACTACAGATACCAGCAAGATCTGGTGCCTAATATAAGGAACCACAATTGACCTAATGGCCCTCCTCTAAGAAAGACAACACTGAACATGGACTGATCAATAAGATTATTGTTTAATGCCAGAGGCGGTTTTTGCATCAATTAATACGGAATAGACTGTTTACTATTTGTATGTATTAATTATATGGATTACTCTGAATCAGTTCTTTTTTCAAAGGTGCCGATATTAAATTTGTCTATACCAAGCAAGCTTCTTAATACCTAATATCGGAATTTTCATTTATATTGGATATGTTTACATATATTACCTATGTTTAACTTATTCCAACATCTTTATGTAAAGTAACAAGAATAGCTGTTATTTGAGTAAATATATTATAGTGATCTGTGCGGTATTGTTTTATATGAACTAGATTATATTTGACTTATACATAAAGGGCCTGATCCAGACCTAGGATGAAGGGCTGTGTGTACTAACGCACAGCGTAACTTCAATGCACTCCCCCTGACACCCCCCCCCCCCCCCAGCGTACTAACGCTCATCGTTACATCGCGGGACTCCCCCTGCCCCATCATAGTTACACTCTGTTACGCCGACTGCAGGCTACCCTAACTTTTGCTGGCGTAATCTACTAACCCTGCCCTTTCTGCCTAATTTCCCTGCCCCCCCTGCCTACCTTCCCTAACTGCAGCGTAGTTATGGTGCTCGTAACATTAGAATGCCCCTTCAACCGTAATTACACAACAGTTAGGGATGCCCAATCCTGCATAAGGAAAATCCCTAACTACACTCTGCAACATCTGCCAGGTGCATGCGCAGATCGGCAAAATAGCCGATCTTACGCCCAAAGTGGATAACTTTTTTATATTAATAAGTAACTTGTAATAATAGTGTTTATTTATGGGCCCATACGTTATATATATTTTTTTAGGTTGTGGATTAATAAATATATATTTTATTGAATATATAAGCGACTATACCAGAATATTTTCTTGTTATTTTTTATTTTTCATTATTTTCTATTTTAGAATTGATAGTGGTTGTTAGTTTAATCTGCGCCGGATCTATTTTTCTTTTTAAGTCTCTTTATATTAGGGGAAATTGCACTACCCCTTCCTGCCAGCAATTATCCCTACCACATCACCTCTTGAATTAATTAATTCATTTTAAAATAAAAAAGGTATATATTTATTTTTGGTATTAAGTGGATCCACAGCGCTGGCTTTATCCTTTTTTTTTTTATTAGGTTAAAATGGTCCATGGCCTGTGTCACACACCATACCAAGAAATGCTAAAGGAAGTAAACATTTATAGCTTGGAGCAGTGAAGGGAGAGGGGGGGATATGATAGCAGCTTCAAATATATCAAGGGTTGTGAATGGCTAGAGGAGGGGGGCATTTTTCGAATGAAGAGGTGTAATAGAACACGAGGGCATGAATATAAACTGGAGGGTGGTAGATTCAGAGGAAATGTGCGGAAAAATGACTTCACTGAAAGGGTAATAGATAAATGGAATAGCCTCCCATCTGAGGGGGTTGAAGCTAACACAGTAGAACAGTTTAAACATGCTTGGGATAAATATAAGGATATCCTAAATCTTAAACTAAATTGAGGGTAAATAGAGGCTAGGGTCAGTATAGTATTAAATAACTAGGCAGATTAGATAGGCCCCGTGGCTCTTATCTGCCGTCACTTTTTATGTTTCTATATTAACCATCCCCATCCATGACCCTAACTCTCCTTTTCCCAGAGCCTAACTCTAACCTTTCCCCTTACCATAAAAGTTCCTGAAGATGTTACTCGCCTCTTCGGTAGGGTCCACGTCAGGTGCAATGGAAGCAGCGGCTAGCCCAGTGATGGCTAACCTGTGACACTCCAGGTGTTGTGAAACTACACTTCCCATCATGCATTGTCAGGTATCTGCTATGCTTTTGCAGTCAAGGCATGCTGGGACTTGTAGTTTCACAACACCTGGAGTGTCACAGGTTAGCCATCACTGGGTATAATATAATATAGTATAGTAGTATAAAATAATATAGTATAGTATAGTATAGTATAGTAGTATAATATAATATAGTATAGTAGTATAATATAATATAGTATAGTAGTATAATATAATATAGTATAGTAGTATAATATAATATAGTATAGTAGTATAATATAATATAGTATAGTAGTATAATATAATATAGTATAGTAGTATAATATAATATAGTATAGTAGTATAATATAATATAGTATAGTAGTATAATATAATATAGTATAGTAGTATAATATAATATAGTATAGTAGTATAAAATAATATAGTATAGTATAGTATAGTATAGTAGTATAATATAATATAGTATAGTAGTATAATATAATATAGTATAGTAGTATAATATAATATAGTATAGTAGTATAATATAATATAGTATAGTAGTATAATATAATATAGTATAGTAGTATAATATAATATAGTATAGTAGTATAATATAATATAGTATAGTAGTATAATATAATATAGTATAGTAGTATAATATAATATAGTATAGTAGTATAATATAATATAGTATAGTAGTATAAAATAATATAGTATAGTATAGTATAGTATAGTAGTATAATATAATATAGTATAGTAGTATAATATAATATAGTATAGTAGTATAATATAATATAGTATAGTAGTATAATATAATATAGTATAGTAGTATAATATAATATAGTATAGTAGTATAATATAATATAGTATAGTAGTATAATATAATATAGTATAGTAGTATAATATAATATAGTATAGTAGTATAATATAATATAGTATAGTAGTATAATATAATATAGTATAGTAGTATAAAATAATATAGTATAGTATAGTATAGTATAGTAGTATAATATAATATAGTATAGTAGTATAATATAATATAGTATAGTAGTATAATATAATATAGTATAGTAGTATAATATAATATAGTATAGTAGTATAATATAATATAGTATAGTAGTATAATATAATATAGTATAGTAGTATAATATAATATAGTATAGTAGTATAATATAATATAGTATAGTAGTATAATATAATATAGTATAGTAGTATAATATAATATAGTATAGTAGTATAAAATAATATAGTATAGTATAGTATAGTATAGTAGTATAATATAATATAGTATAGTAGTATAATATAATATAGTATAGTAGTATAAAATAATATAGTATAGTATAGTATAGTATAGTATAGTATAGTAGTATAATATAGTATAGTATAGTATAGTATAGTATAGTATAGTATAGTAGTATAATATAGTATAGTATAGTATAGTATAGTATAGTAGTATAATATAGTATAGTATAGTATAATATAGTATAGTATAGTGTTTGGTATTAAAAACTGAAACCATCACTGTGAAATGAAGAAGAAGCTCCACAAAACATGCATCAGTGATGGTTTTAATTACCATCTTTGTCTATGGTCAGCAGCACTTGCTTTAGTGGTAGGACATACAGTATACAGTATACGAACCCTGAATGGCCCCACGGGGTTAGGGGGCCCGGTGCACCACCCAAATAGCAGCTGCTTCGACCACTGACTGTCTCCAAAGGCTGGGGGAACACTACAAAGATTGGACATCACATGGCAGGCAGTAGAGGGCACACACCGCAGGAGAAGTGATCAACACAGCTGCATATCACAGGAACTGAATGGGCTGTGCTGGATGCTAAAGTGAGCTTTTAAGTTTACTTTAGCATCCAGCAACAGCACACAGCCATTTCCTGTGTGTGCTATGTGCGCTCAGAACTCATTCTGTATAGTATTGGTGCTGTGTCTGATGACAGCACCGATATAGTGAAGCAGGCCCGGCGACAGGGGGGAGACAAGGGGAACACTTGTCCTGGGCCTTGTGGTTCAGAGGGGCCTCAGTGGCCTGACATTACAATAGAACGCAGCACCTGAATACCCCTCTGCGTGCAGTCAGTGATTGCAGAGGGAGACCTGTGGGGTCAGAGGTGTAGCCTGTATTGATGACACCTGGAACAAGTAAATGCATGGTGTAGTGAGCCAGGGAGTGGGGTGAGCATGTTCCATAACATTTGCTTGCTAAAAGGAAGTGTTGTTTTTACTTAAATGAATATTGATTGTTGGGTTCTCTTATTGCCTATATGTTGATTCTTACTGCACTGGAAGTCTGTGGAGAAAATGAAAATAGCTGCCATTACACATCTCCCTTTACCCCCATCATACATATTTCACTTCCTGTTACACATCTGCCTTTTGGTCCTTCCCCCAATGACATATCTGCCTTATTATGCCCCCTCTCCAATACACTTCACCCTCCCTGCACTCCCTCTATACACATGTCCCCCTTACTTTTACACATCTCCCTCTCTGTCCCCTTTATATTACAAATGTTCCTCACTATCCACTTTACACTACACATCTTTGGACATGGCACACTTTATAAAACACATGTTGGGGTACATTATGGGCATATATTATAATATATGTCATTACCAGACCCATGATATTCCCCACTTGTACATAATACAGTGTGCTATTCCATACTCCTAATATTATCCCACATGTAATACTAGTATATTAAACTTGGCTGTGTCCCTTTAGTCTGCCAGCGCCCGGAGCACAAGCTCCACTGGTTCCATCCTCGCTATTCCCCTGTTGGGGTTATCAGTGCAGCTGAGCTTCCTGTCTTGATGTAGAGCCGTCTTCCAGTATCTCATCTCTATAGAAACAACACATCCTCCAGGCCCTCTAGTGATTGGCTACTCTAGATTGATAGACAGTGGGACAAGCCAATAGCATTGCTATAAGCAGGGTTGCCGACTTTTTAAGGCTTCTCTCTGGGAGATCCCGGAGGGAAGCCATTGATGACTGCAAGAGACGTGGCTTAATGACGCAATTATTGCAAATGGCGTAATTAAGCCCCGCTCCCTGTCAATCACTATTGTGATCTCTAGTGTTCTAGGGAGTAGGTGGTGCTTGATTAGATCATCAAGTCCCGCCCATCCCTAGTAACTTTAGGGATTTCAATAGAGTTTATTTGGGGGTCGAGACTTGCGGGAGATTTGCCGGCTCTTCCGGGATACTGGGAGAACTGTTCAAATTTCGGGACTCTCCCGGATATTCCGGGAGAGTTGACAATCCTGGCTAAAAGGATTCCAGTAAATAGAAGTTCCTGCATCACGGAGACTGTACACAGAAACAGGAGAAAGAGGAGGAAAGAGGCAGAAGGAGGAGGAGGTGTGACAGACAGAGGAGTGAAAGAGGTATGAAGATGGAAAAGAGCTGTGACAAAAAGCAGATAGAGGAGTAAATACAGACACTTCCAATGCGTGTAATACATGTGGGGTATATTAGCATAGTTCCCAACATTTTGGAACCCTGGAAATGGGAAAAATAAGCTCCGCTCCATCCTGCTCCAGCTCTGCTCTCGACACACTTCCACTGTCTTGCCGCAAGGGGCAAAAATTACCCCTACCCCTATGCGGCAGAGGATGGTGTGAAGGACTATTTAAAATTGTAAAGAGGGCCGACGGAACCCGGTAAGCAGGGTAAGCGCGGAAAGAGAGTGCCAAGCCAGAGAGGCGATGCCTTCCACCTGCTATCCCCTGCTGCCATAGGTGTCGGCTGTGGCGCTATGAAGACTGGCAGGCAGCTCATACAGGAGGTTCCTGTTCCTATGAGCTGCTGCGGCAGTTACATAGAGTGGCTGATTTTAGCTGCTCTGTGTAACTGCCTCAGGAGCTCATACAGGAACTTCCTGCATGAGCTGCCTGCCGGAGGAGGTGAGCGCCGCACAGGAAGACTCAGGTAAGTGAGAAAAAACATTATGGGAATACTGGGGAGGGGGGTGGTGGCTGGTG
>WWET01001003.1:217916-229919 GCA_011038615.1 Limnodynastes dumerilii
GTATCTGTGTGCAGTAACCAATTCAAAGATATATCCCTGCATGCAAAGAATACAATTACCTTGACTCCCCCTGAAATCAACATGGTTTAGCCCAGGAGTAACTAAGTTGAAGCACTTAACTAGGTCTGGATCAGGCCCATCATCCATAATCTCCCCATTCATCAGCTCCCCCTCCCCTTTATCATTTCTCTATCCCCTTATCATCTCCCCCTCCCCTTTATCATTTCTCTATCCCCTTATCATCTCCCCCTCCCCTTTATCATTTCTCTATCCCCTTATCATCTCCCCCTCCCCTTTATCATTTCTCTATCCCCTTATCATCTCCCCCTCCCCTTTATCATTTCTCTATCCCCTTATCATCTCCCCCTCCCCTTTATCATTTCTCTATTCCCTCACATTCACTTTATCATATCCTCCTCCCCATCCATCACCTCCTCCTCATTCTCCCCTTTATAATTTCTCTATCCCCTCATCATCTCCCTATTCTCCTCATCACCTCTCCTTCTCCTTTATCATTTCTCTATCCCCTTATCATGTCCCCCTCCCCATTCACTTCTTCACCTCCCCTTCCCTCTCCCCTTTATCATTTCTCTATCCCCTCATCATCCATAATCTCCCCATTCACCAGCTCCCGCTCCCTCTCCCATTTATCATTTCTCTATGCCATCATCACCTCCCCCTCCCCTTTATCACTTCTGTATTTCCCCATTATCACCATCTTCCCCTCTCACTTTGCTTTATCATTTTTCTATCCCCTTCTTCATCCCCCTCCCCATTCATTTCACCATTTTCATCACCGCTCCCCCTTCTAATTTTTTTATACACTTCAGCACTTTACCCTGCTTTTCATCAGCCCCCCTCCCCATAACCCCCCACCACCACCATTTTCTTAATTTGATTATCCCCTTCATCTTTTCTTACCATGTGCATCTCCCTCCTGTGTTGCCCTCCACCCTTCATCTCTCCAATGTATTGTGCCGTGATTCTTTATATTTTTTAATTGGTTTGCAGAGATAGACTAAGTACTATACCTACCTGCACTCCGCCGTGGCTCTTCTACCCATGTGTGTGACATCATGACGTCACACGCATGGAGCTTGGCAAGTGGCGCTGCAGGAGTCCGGCAGCTGTTAGATCTCTGACAGTCTGCCGGCTCCAGACACACTGATTGCTAATCAGTGCGCCTGGAGCCGGTAGACTGTCAGAGATCTAATAGCTGCCGAACTCCTGCGGCGCCACTTTGTCAGTTTGGCGCCTGGAGCTACGAGTAAAAGCAAGTCTGCATCAGCAACGTTCATTAAAAAAATGAAAGGGTAAGTAAATAGACTCATTTTTTTAAGTAATCTGCATACTGCAAAAAGTAGGGGAGGTGTATAGCAGCAGAAGCCAATAAGGGAATTCCACAATGATGTCAACTACTCCCTGACTGGTTAATTGTCAGGAACTAAGAGTTCTTTGCAACTAATGAAGCTGAGAGATCTACTAGTGACTGCTGGCCCATCCCGTCAATGGTCCATCTGACATTTGGCAGAAGTGCCAGGAATTGGCAATTAGCAAAAATCTAGGGGACACCTTGCTTACCCTACCCTCCTCCCCCACCACACACATTTGGCCGTATTCAGAGATCCGTGTGGCGATCGGATCGCAATTATACGCACGGCTGGTGATGGCCAAACCCCCTCACAAGCAGACACTCCCCTCTCTTGGCTGTGCTGTCAGAGACTTCCGCCGCAATAGACCACCTCTAACTTTCCGAATGCATTCCCGTGCGTATGTCTCCTCAGTACATGTGATTCATGTTAGTCGTGCCTACTTTCCTTCATTTAAATGCCCCCCCCCGCCCATTTTTATTTAAATATTCACGTGCATATTTTTGCGTCGCATATCTATGAATTGCGGTGAATGGAATCGGGCCCTGTCTGTTTATCTGCCTTATTTTTATTGGGGAAGATTCCTAATCTAACAGGTGGAGAATAATAACAAATATTGTGAAACAAGCTCAAGATTTTAATAGGTGCCAGACCATTAAGTCATTGTAATGCTTTAACTAATGCAACTTTCAATTTTAATATATGCACAACATAAATCTAGTTTATACCCAATTATGGTGTATAGGAATCTTGGCCCAGTATATCTGACATTACATTGCAATTTCAATACATGGTCTGTCTGCCATGGTTCCACTGTATCTGCCCCACATTGTGTTAGTAAAATGATTCTGAATTTTATGGTGTATAATGGTTGGACTGCCAGTGATTCTTACTTACTGAAAGACCGCATTTATGCAATATACGTAAGAAAAAGATACGTAAAAAAATGTATACGCATGCGCAGTAGTAAAAATCGCGAAACACCGAACGTATATGTTATACATCCGGTACTCTGAATACGGGCCTATATGTGCATCAGATCCAGAAGTTCAACTTATCCTTGAGGAAGCCCTGCAAAGGATGAAACGCGTTGGAGGATTGGAGGAGCAGTTTTAAAACTGCTTGCATCATTTAGAGATCTCTACATTTTGCAGAACGCACCAGTGTGTGACACTACAAACGCCGCTGTAGTGCACGCAGCAGGCGCTGGACAGTGAGAGACTCGATCCCTTTATCAAGGATCTGTGTCAGTAAGCGTCCCTGACAACGGGACCATTGGCGCATCAGACAGATCACAGCGGAGTTCTATCGCAGCGGAGTACTATACCGCCTGTATCCACAAACCCTGTATGGCCAAATAAAGACCCAAGACAGGAAGAGAGGGGGAGAACAGCCCTGAATAAACCAAATAACCCTACCGCAGACACAGCCACAGCAGTCCACGTTGGAGTTGGGAACCAGAACCAGCGGTGACAGGAAGGAGCAACGCACAACCGAAGTGTTTACTCCGCATCTATTCAGGACTTCAGTCCGGACTTCCAGCTGAGGGAACCACAGCAGTTCATTTTAGAGTTCAGGAGAACCAGGACCAGCTATGACGGACCGCAGCTTAAATACTTTCTATGTTACTATACAGGTAACAAGTTACATTTCTTTACGCAATCAAGGTATGCGCGTACCACTGTAATACTAATCACTAGTGAGTTTCTAATTTTATTGGCATCTAAGGAGCTTGACTGCCTAAGGTACCACCAAGACTTTTTTGTTTGGGACCTATTAAATAACTTTTGGTGCACGTTTCTTTGGATGCCCTGCAGCCAGCATCGCTTAACCAGTGACTGAGATTTTAGAGTTAAGGCTGCAACATATGTGACACTTTACTCTATGACTTATCCTGTGTCACTAACTATTTGACCTGCAAAACTGTATATTGTGTTTGATATTTGATTTTCTTATTTTCTACACATTAAAAGATATCTGTTTTTTAGTACATGCAACTATGAGCGCCCAGTACTGTGTTTCTTTTTTGATTTGTTGGTTACTTACCAAGGGGTTGGGGAATCCCCTTTTACAGTACCCCCTTGGCAGCTTAAGCTAAGTGTACACCCCCAGGCAGAATATGAAAAAAACTGCTTATTGCATTCACTATCCATACTGTGTGACTTACCACAAAGTCACATTGCAGGAAAAGTAACTTATTTCTCCAACGCTAGACCTGGGATGCCGACTCTCCTGAAATGTCCGGGAGACTCCCAAAATTCGGACAGTTCTCTCGGTATCCCGGGAGAGCCTGCAAATCTCCCACAAGGGACTTGAGGCCTATGATTTCATTAAAACCACGGCCTCAAGTCCTGCCCCCCTGCCTGGCAACCCTAGTACCCTAGTGTTGCTAGGGACAGGGAGGGACTTGATGACGCATCGTCTGCATCGTCAAGTCCTGCTTCCATCCCTATTAAACCTAAGAGGGGGGTAATTTATAGTAAAGGGGTGGGGCTTAATGCCTCAATTTGCATAATAGCATCATTAAGCCACACCCCTGCATGCATCTACTGGTTCCCTCTGGGATCTCCCAAAAGGAAGCTTTTAAAAGTAGGCAACACTGCGCTAGGCTTCTACTTGCCATCCACTTCATAGGGACAGCATGTTCATGTTTGCTTTGTTGTCAGAAGAATCACTGTTTTCAGAATGAGGCTTCTCATAGACCATCGCAGGAGCTATGTTTAAGAAGAAAACATTAACAAAGGGTAACACCTCTGTCACTTTACTTCCCAGACTCATAACTTTAGGGCTTAGCTTTACTAAATTTCTCAAAAGGAAAAAATGAAGATGTTGCGCATAGCAACCAATCAGTTTCTAGCTCTCACTTTCCTATTAGATACTAGAAAATGTCAACTAGTATCTGATTGGTTGCTATGGACAAGATCCAGACCTATGCCGATGCACTGTGCTTAGTAAAGCACAGCGTATCAGCGTGCACTCCCTCCAACACTCCCCTGTGCAAGGGAAAATACGCTGTCACAGGAGCGTTTGGCCGCAAACCCCTCCCTCCCTCCCTCATTAAACTACCTCCCCTAATCTACACCAACACTAACGTGAACGTAGTAACGCTGGGGGACGCCCCCTCCAGCGTTACTACGGCGCTGCTACGGACGCCCGATCCACGATCCACGCAGGTCGGCTTTTAAGACGATCTTACGCTGCTGGCTGGCGTCTTAAGGCCAGCGTAGGTCTGGATCAGGCCCAACATCTCTACTTTTCCTTTCGAGAAGTTTAGTAAATCTAGCCGCAACACTTTTCCGTTATGCCACCAGCAGAAAATTCAAACCTGTTGAATATTAACGTCCTGTGTCTGTAATGCAGCCACCCAAAAATATTAGACAATGGGTTATAATAATATTCTTCCTAGTCCTAGAAATATTAGCTTTGGAATTCGAAAACATTTAGGTTAGTTTGTTTGGCATTTTTAACTTGATATGTAGAAATGATTGACAATTTAAAAAATGTATCTCAATTATGTTCCCCTAATAAAGTGCCACTGTTTATTCACAGTGGTTTGTTGATGATGATGATAATAATAAAATGATGGTTTTAATGATGATTATAATGATAAATACATTGATTCTGTGATAGCCATCCTTCTAGGCTTGTTCACAAGGTTCTAGTGTGTTTTTTCTTCACTAATTTGAACAAATCTGTATTTATAGAACCATCTTCACACTTAAGTAAGCGCAGAATCTCTGCATATTTTTACGATCAGTTAAACTGCGCATGCCCAGAACCCAAATATACGCACGGAAACCCTGGCCGACTGATTCACATACATGGATGTCAAACTTAGGACTGATGCACACATCGGTAGAGAATGAGTCCCGCATGCGTGGCTAGAAGGGCAAGACTCTTAATGCAAATGAGCTGCACACGAGCTACTAATGTACAGTATGGGCGTGCCAACAGAGTTAGTACTGATTCACAAGTAGGAGTGTCTTGCGTAAACTAACATACGCACGGGAAATGGTAAGGTAGCTTTCAACCACTCATAATTTAATGAACCATATTGTTTAGTGTGAGACTATGCGTCATCACAGTTGAGGCCACACCTGCTGCGTGGATTTAGATGTATTTTTACACAATAAAGGCTCATTTTTATAATCCTATGCTGATTTTACATTTTGTGTAAGACTTCTGTATTGGTTGTTTGTGTTGTTTATCTTCTTTAAATTTAAATTTTTCAAATGTTTCTGAAACTCTATATGTGTAGTGGATCATTGTATTTATAACGTCATGCAGTATGCAGTTATGTGTTTTGTAAAGTCTGTGATCATTTTTTAAAATTATGGTTGTATTTCTAATGCTACTTTTGTTTCCATATGTTAATGTCAGTGCTTGCTGTTTTTAAAACAACAAAAAAATGTAACTTTTCAGAATCATAATTAGTGCATTTAGTTATGTATTTTTGAATTGTAACCAGTTTTTAAGCACCTAAATGCACAACTGATTTGCAGCTAATTATGTCCGCACATACCTAAATATTCGCAGCAAAGCCCAACATCCATACATTCCACTCCCGTCACAGGGGGTGTGGTTAATCGGGTTCTTTATTTTCTTTGACTCAGTATTGCTGATTTTTTTATGTGCATATATTTAGATAAAATTGCAATTTTACTCTTAATTGTGAATCAGGGCCATAGTGCTTATATTGTAGAGAAAGAAGCATAAAAAAAGCCATGGTGGCGACTCTAACGAAGGTTCCCTGTCCTACATGTAATAAATATTGTCTTAAATAGATGAAAATTTGTTATCACTTAAGTCATACAGCAAAACTTCAGAACACCTACAATGGGTCAGTATCAGGAAGAAAACATCTGCATTTTGTTTCTAACACTCTGAGGGATTAAATAGACAACTACCTTATATCATTTTCCTTTTCTTCTTCTCGGGTAGTTCTCCTTTTACAGTTTTTGCAGATCTGTGAACAGCTGCAGGCTATTAGCACCTCTCCATTCCAACAGTCTAGCTAGCTGACTAAAATTAACACCTACTAATTCAAATTTTACCTTTAACCCATTGACCATCTAATTGACTTCTTATCATGACCTAATCTTGGCCCTCACATTGCTGTCAAATATTTCACTTCACCTTCATAAAGACCCTTGCAGAAATATTTTAAAAAAGTCAACTTATTTCAGATATAACAACAAATTATTGCTGTCATTTGGCCTATGTTGATAGTATAGCCCTCCAGCTGTTGTTAAACTCAAATACTTGCATGCTCTGTCAGCTATTGATTGGCAGAAAAGGCTTGGCATTAATGTAGCTAAGACACATTGGATGGAAAAGCATGCTATTTATTGGCTGGTCCATCATGCTGGGATTCAGTGTAAGGAGCATACTGGGCACTAAATTAAAGAACACCATAGCTGGCAGAGCATGCTGGGAGATGGCTATCAAAGCATGCAGACAGTAGGGTCCAGCAACAACAAAGTGATGGAACGTGGTTGAGAGGCAGACATTCCTGTCATCCAAGTTAAAAGAAGAAAAACAAAACCTGCAGAATTTCTCTTTTTTGGATAATTCCCCTAAGGCTTATTTGTAAACAAATTTACATATTTTATTGCACCATGAAGCAGTAGGCATCTGGGCACCAGTCTGCTTAGTCATCTACTGTTGGGGTTCTTGTGCCAAATTTCCACTGTTCAAAACACGTAACCAGTCGATATTTTTTATTTGCCGTGTGATTTTTTAAAGATATTTACATAACGTTCTGTCCTTAAACCATGGGGCAGAGCTAATGCTCACTGCAGGAAGTAGTCGTAACAAACTTCCTGTGAATCTGTTGTTCATTGTTTACATCAGAAATGGATCAGCGTAGGAAATTTCATAAGCAGTCTACATTTCACATGCTGAATCCATTTCATAAGCAGAGTCATATGTCCTACATGAAGGGATAACAAACTCAATCCACACAGTCTGTATACAGTTATGTCCTTTGGGATAAAGAAAGAAATCCATTTGAAATACACATCCAAGGCCGTATTCACAGATCCATTTTCACGTGGAGTTTTGTGCGTATTTTTAGGTACATTTTAACTGCACATGCGTAGTAACATTATTTACGTAAGTTACGTAGAGTATACGCGCGTAAGTGCTTTAAGCACGGACATTTGAATCGCACTTGGGAACACACGTACAGGGGGGAGGGGGTTTGAAATATGTACCTGAAAAGTTACGTGAAAGAGGCTGAGGGGAGGCATTTATTTGATGGTGCAGTTACATAGAATCGCACGTACGGAATAAATATATATAAGCGAGTACACACGTAAAGTTAGAGGAGCTCTATGGAGGTGTAAGTCTACGATTGCACGGCCGTGAGAGGGGAGTGTCATGGGTGTTGGTGGGTGTTGGCTTGCTACGTGCGTATAATTGCGTATTTTTTAACAAATGCATCTCTGAATATGGCCCCCAGTGGATGTGTGTATTGTTGTGAATACGATCGCCCTGTGTTTAGGTGTCATATTAGTCTAACCAGAAAATTTATCATCGAAGATTTCACGATTATCCTGAAATGACCAGACGCTGTACGATTTTACATTTTATGGTCTGCTTTGGCCTGATTTAAATCAAACATGTCAAAAGATCAAATAATTGCTCAGAAGGAGTTCTTGGACAATTATTGAATGATCAATCGTTAACATACACAATTCGCCCAATCACACGATAACTTGAGAATCGGGCCAATAATTGCTCTAGTGTATGGCCAGCTTTAGAATCTCATAACCTGTTGAAAATTGAGAAAATAAAACTAGAAACCTGCAATGATTTAATTTTATTATATCTTGTTGGGCTAAAGCAGCGGTTCCCTATCTGTACTCTACAAAGCATCTCCAGGTGCTCCATGAGGAAAGTGCATAGAAAACTAAATGCTATTTATGTAGCTGCTAGGTGAAAATGTGTTTAGTGTTCTGTGACAAGTTCTTCTCCCGAAAAGTACTCCATGGCTCAAAAAGTTTGGGAACCATGGGGCTAATGGAAAGCAGTTTACCTGGTGACCTGCTGGCCTGTCAATTCTAATAATATGTCTTTTTACCTCACTACGCCCAGGGTGGTTCCTGTGACCACAATTTGTTCTCTTTTAGAAGTAGAGACAGCTGAAAAATTATTCTTGGCTGTCACTATTTAGGATAGGCAGCCTTTTGTCATTTTTTTTTATGGATAAGTATGCCACTCAGCATGTTCTTCCATTCATTTTCTGGACCACTGCGCGCCGGACCTTCCGCCTGCCGCCTGCCACAGACCTCTCGGGGACTTTTAGGTTTAGGGAAAGGGTTAGGCTCTGGAAAGCAGAGAATAAGGGTTAGGATCAAGCTGCGGGGATGGAAAACTCAGCATCAGGCTGCGGGTAGGGGAATCTTAGGGTTAGACTGTAAGGAGAGAAGTCTTAGGGTTAGGCTGCGAGAAAGAGAGTCTTAGGCTCAGGCTCTGGAGAAGGGAGTGTTAGGGTTAGGCTACAGGGAGGGGAGGGTTAGGGTCATGGAAGGGGAGGGTTAGGTTCAGGATTAGGGAAAGGGTTGGGGTTTGATTTTATACTTACCATTCAGTTAGGGTCATGTTGCGGGGAAGAAAGGAAAAAAGTTTGAAGCCCATTGTTTCCTATGGGAAGGGATGAAACGCGTGGCGGTCAAAAAGGAAAAGGCGCTCTTTGGGGAGGGGGGGAAAGGAGAAAGCAAGGCATGCATGCATATCACGCAAAAGTGATGTGGCAGCGCCAGAGTCGCCTATCAGCGGGCGCAGGGTAGCCGAAAAGTTTGACCCCCATTGTTTGCTATTGGAAGGGCTAAAACGCAAGGAAGTCAATGGGGAAAACACGCCTTTGAGAGAGGGGCAAGAGCGAGGCGGCGACTCATTCGGCTGGTCCCGTCCCGGAGCTCGTGTGATGCGAGGGTGTCACGGTCACCTCCTAGAGAGGTGCTGGGGAGCCGAAAAGTTCCCCTGCCATTATTTCCTGTGGGGCCATGCTTTCCTATGAGACCCATCGATTCCTATAAAAGCCATTGATTCCTATGAGAGCATGTCACCCTCTACCCACCATCACCCCTAGGGGTGCTAGCGGTGTCTTACACCCACAGTATTTTATTCCAGTGTAACCATGTTTTCTGTGGAAGTGATAAAAGGCTCAACAAAGAATCCAGCCCATTGTCTGTATTGTGCTGTTCTAATTGTATTCCCTATTGACTGTACAGTGCTATGGATCCTTTGTGGTGCCTTATAAACTAAATATTAATAATAATATTATGCCAGTCATTTATTAAAATCATTTATTAAAGGAAAGTAATGTTTACCTTTATTTATACAGTATTTTTGGAAGTGTAATTTAATTAATGGATCAAAGTTAATAGAATAATTATATATTGTATCACACTATTGTATTATGCTTTATCATTTCTATTAGTGTTGTTACTATTAGTGAGGTATTTACCATTTAAAAGGAAAAAAAAGGTTCTTTTCTTGATTAAAGAATATTTAAAGAATAATAAAATAATATTTTGTATCAGAAAATAAAGATTATTTAGTAAAATCTGATTATAGCCACTTATGTACTAATTCAAATTGACAGCTACAGTTCACAATATAGAAAAATCCTCCTATTAATATTTTTGTGTTTTCCATGTTTCACCAAAAGAGGGCAGCAGAGATATTTGTGAGCTTAATAATGCGCTCTACATTTGCTAAGGAAGTGTATTTAAATTGAAGCCTAAATCAGACAAACCCCCGAACAGAAACTAAGTTAAGAAAAATAGATTGCATTAGTGAAGAGATTTGTTCTAATAATTATTGAAAGCCATGGGGAATATGGAATCATAGTGTGATATTCTGAGTTTCTGTGTGGCTGTTCCAGTGGACTGAAATGTGCTATCACCCTGGGAGACTCATATAACACTTATATTCTTTCCGAGAAATGATAAATAAAAACTGTTTCCAACACCAGTGCTAATCCTGCCCTTTTAGGCTGAGCGTTTATTGATGTGAATTACTAAGGTGGGTAAGAGACAAAATAACGAGATTTCTGTTGGGCGAGTAAGTAAAAATCAATTACATAAAAAGTAAACTTTTGATATGAAGGGTCGTTTTTTAAAGCTTTAAAACCGTGTCTGCATTTTGTGGCATCACACATCTATTGTTATGCAAATCTATGCAATCTATTGGAAAATAATTTTTATGAATTGTGTTTGTGCAATTTTATATGTTCATAAGACTTGATAGATAATTAGTGTAATGGGGTCTGTCCTAACTGGATGTGGGTCGAACATTTCGAACCTGATCCACAGCTGTGCTCTCATGTGTATGTCTTACAGAAGCACAGGGGAAAACTGCTCTATGTATGTGCAGAACGAGAGTGAGCACAGAAAGATGGGCGCACTGCTGCTCGTCCACCTGTGTCCACATTTGTGTGATCTGCGCTAACGCAATAGAGAGTTCCACAATATTTAAATTGAAAAAGGGGGCGGTTTAGTACTTTGCAATGTGCAATTAGAAGCCCAGAGTTCCTAAGCTTCCACCTAAATTTTACACCAGTTCAGAGCTGGGGCTTTTTCTAAAGATAATCTTTCACAAATCACAAAATCAAAAGAGCGTTTCACCAGATATCTTACCAGTGTGTACTGTTCCAAGATGCTGAAAAATCTTTTGACTTGATCTTTTGGAACTCCTAATAGGCTAGATCAAAGATTGAAAGATATCTTTTGCTATTTACAAGTGTGTTCTGCCTATTAGGAAATCTCTGGACAGAATACACTGGTAAGATATCTGATGAAACAGTCTTTTGATTGTGCGATTGGAAAGATTATCTGCTGAAAAGCCCCAGTGAGTACCCTGCTTAAGTGTATTTTTATTCAATAAATTACCCTATTTTAATTATAAAATCATCCCTACACATATATTTAAATTAGAAGCATTAAAAAGACCCATTATTTATTTTTTTAACCATTTTTTTTACAATAAAATTCCAAATTGTGATTTTCTTTTTTAAAAGCCTTTTAAAATCAGGCATTATGTTACACATTGCAAATTATTTAATACGATTATAAACAAAAAAAATACACATTTGTAACATGCAAACTACTATAGGCTGCTGTGGGTGCACCTGGCATCATCTGCCTATAGGAATATTACGAACACATGCACCTTTTCTGTACCTTCTATCCAGAGCAGCATAAATTGCAGCTCTGGATAGGACCCACGCAGTGAGGGCAGCAGGTCTATCATGTGCTTCAATTACACCTTTCTGCAAAAAAGACAGGTCTTGAGACTGAAGAGAGACACATTTAGGGGGAGAAATCATTGAAGACCAAAGATCATTTTTTATAACTTTTTCATTCTGAATTTATTTTTTATGCCATGATCTTTTGCATTGGAAAAGCTTATGCAGTTTCAGTCAATATCAAATAAAACATTTAAATGGCTGATAATAATACATACTAAATCATTTATCAGTATTGCCTCATCCATATAACTTATTTCACCAAGTTTCCACCAAGTTCAATAGCATCTGGGCCATCACAACTAGTAAACTTGCCACAAGAACGTGGAAAAATAAAAGGTTTATTTGCACAGGAAAGGTTCAATGCCTAATAAGCAC
>WWET01001003.1:230471-242256 GCA_011038615.1 Limnodynastes dumerilii
TTAATAGTTGGTCTACATTTTAAAAGAGTGAAAAGAAAGTATGTCATCCTATAAATTATGCAGATAGGTGTTGCAATGGATTTTCATACTTTTTTAGTACGAAAAGGGGGAGTGCCTGTGAGAGTGTATCAGAGGTACGTTGGCATAAATACACTACGCACATGAGCGTTTCATAATCGTAGGTCTGGATCAGGAAAAAGTGTAGACCTGAGTAATACAATGTTGAAGTGCAAGGAAGGGGAAGGCATTTAAATTGTTAAAGCAGAAAGTGACGTACTTTGGTATAATCATTTAAACTGGGGGCTCTACTATTTATGGAATAAATCATGTGAAAAGGGGTCATTACTATGTGGCATAATTGTGTGACCTGAGGATATTACTGTATGTAAACCAGGGCTCTGCTATGCCCCATAATCATGTAGACTGTGAGTACATAATATGAGGGGCCATAGATTGCTGCAAGGGGTCGGGACTTAATGACAACATTTATGCAAATTGCTTCATTAAGCCCCACCCCCACCAATCATTCATGTAATCTCCAGTGTTACATGGGATGGACGGGGCTTGATGACATTAGTAGCTGGTAGGGGCTTGCGGGAGCTTTGACGGCTCTCCCGGGATACTGGGAGAACTGCCCAAATTTCGGGAGTCTCCTGGATATTCCAGGAGAGTCTGCAACCCTGACGTATGGTGATAAAAAAAAAAGCATTATTACTCTTTCACTGATTCTCTTTAGTAGCTTTTTAGCCACCTCATCCATCAAATTTAGTGTAGCCACTATTATGTATTTAGTATGTATTCACTGTCTGCCCATGGCACAATCTTCCCTTTTCTCATTATTATGAGAACAACCATCTTTTATTGAAATCCAGCTGTTGGATCCTGGCCTATACTGTCTATAACAAACAAAGGAACAAAAGCCATTCCCCACTGCTTACCTCCAATGCAGCATATTCTCTACCACTCCTAATGATAATGAAAGCGATTATTCCAGTTATTCCCTGGTTGTAAATTTATTACACAAATCCCCAATGGACATTTATCCTTAGTAGTCCAAATGTGCTTTATATTTACAAAGCACTAACCCACATACAAAGACAAAATATGTAACACATGTAATATATATAGTCTACTATTAACCATTAGGTCTTGTCATGACCTCTACACTGGGCTGGTCACACCTGGTTCCTCTCACATGGAGACTCTGCTAGTGCAATTAGGGGAATACTGCTTAACAGGGTTCAAACTGACTACAGAGGTGGCCACTACCTCCTTCTCCCAACCCATCACTAAATATTACCATAACATGATCATGACCATATGTTCATATGACCATAACAGAAAATTAAATTACTGGACAAGGATCCCCATTGAAAGAAAGAAATTCAATGAGGATTGTTTTGTAGATTAAAGCTCTAAAAGTATATAGTTATATTTATAATAAAATAAACCCCATAGCGTTGAGTTTATGAATCATCAACAGATTATGTCAATATCGATGCAGAGACTCCAAGAGCTTGACCTGCTGGCAGTATGTAGTGGGTACTTTATCATTGCCAGACAAGCACCCACTTTACCAGTGACTTCTACCAGCCTATCCATGCCTCCTAACATCGTATACAGCATGAGTTGATTCAAGTTTAAAATGTAATATTTTACTAATGTTTTTAAATTTAAAATAAGTTTGAACCAAACCAACTGAAAAGTATGTCAGTTATAGATATGAAAAGGATTTTATTTTTTACTTGTCATACTGTTAAATAAAATTGGGCATCCGTATTGGAATGGGAGCTGCAATTAAATTGTTCTGGTCCCCTACAATCCTTAATCCAGCTCAACACTGTAAGCATTATGACAGAAAGTATATATTTGCAATGTTTCTCTTACCACCATACCACTATGGCATGACCTTTATTGTTATACCCTGGACTGCTGTATCCCGTTTTGCATCTAGGGGCAGACCTGGACTAAGTTATTTTTATTTGTGGACATTACCATGACCTGCCCCTAGGGGCTGCTGTTGGAATCTTGTGGACTAATTACAGGCCCATAACCTACACCTGTGCTTTGGCTTTATGTGTCTCTTCCCCCGGAGAAAGACGTGGGGCATTATTTCCTGATTCCTGTTGCTGTGTGTTAGCTTTCTGGTCTCTGCCATGTTCCTGTAATCTGCCTCCGCTTGTCTGTGTTCCTATTTATTCTTTAAGGTTCCTTGTCTGCATTTATGTTATTAATCTTTGTCCTTTTTACCAGTGTCTATAATCTGTATACCTTGCCTGGGAAGCCTGGGATATTGCTTCTGTATAGCCAGCTGGTCCCTACTTGGGGCAGGACAGACTTCTGCACGTAATTTATACACATAATTTGCTGTGCTTCCTATGCAGATCGTATAGTAAGAGCTGGGTTTAGTCTTTACATCCAATTGTCTTTTCTGCATGTTTAACCTTAAGTGCAGACAAGATAGGGTAGTATATGTATCCAGAAATCCATATGCGAATGGGGAAGGGTCCTTTCCATTCAAATATGAAACTTAGTAACAGGAGAACATACAGACCCACCCCCTCCCCTCGTATGTTTGCACTTTGCTATTAAGCCTGGATCGGGTCCTAATGATAATAATAATAATAATAATAATAATAATAATGATAATCAGTCACTTGTTACTTGACTGATGCCATTTAAGACATTTTAAATTTTCTGCAGAAGCACTAAATAACCATTTAATATTCTAACACTGGCAATTACAGTATGACACGGTAGATAAATCTCAGAAAGACGGCTATAAGGACAAGTGGTGATGGTAGGGGCACAAGACTTTGGTAGGGGCCTGACTTTAACATTTGCTATTATTACTTGGTCTTTATTCCCGTCATAACTATAATGTATTAATAATGTTTTTTGTAGACAAGAAACTATCAAACATAGCTGAGGATGAGAATTTTTTTTTTTTAGTGTAGTGCCGCCGGGTTCATCATCCCAGCGGCTCTGTACTGACTGCCGTGGCCCCACGCAGGGCCTTCACTTCCCAGACACTAGTCACATACACAGTGCCAGAGGACCACTGCGTCTAGGCACTGTGTATGTGTTGCTATGGCAACACAGCGCCGTTATCACGCTGAAAGAGGACCGCAGCGGTCCTGGCACTGCAGTGGCAAACGCAGGATTTTTAAAGGGGGGTTTCCAAATTATTGTAATACATGTGTCGCTAGGACGGCGGGTGTAAGCGTAAGATCGCCTGAAAAGCCGATCTGCGCATGCGACGGGCGGGAAGGAAATTTTTGCTGAGCACTGTGAGGGACAGAGGGGGAAGGAGACTCTGCTGGGCTGTCTGCATGTGAGGGACAGAGGGGGAGGGAGACTCTCTGCTGGGCTGTCTGCATGTGAGGGACAGAGGGGGAGGGAGACTCTCTGCTGGGCTGTCTGCATGTGAGGGACAGAGGGGGAGGGAGACTCTCTGCTGGGCTGTCTGCATGTGAGGGACAGAGGGGGAGGGAGACTCTCTGCTGGGCTGTCTGCATGTGAGGGACAGAGGGGGAGGGAGACTCTCTGCTGGGCTGTCTGCATGTGAGGGACAGAGGGGGAGGGAGACTCTCTGCTGGGCTGTCTGCATGTGAGGGACAGAGGGGGAGGGAGACTCTCTGCTGGGCTGTCTGCATGTGAGGGACAGAGGGGGAGGGAGACTCTCTGCTGGGCTGTCTGCATGTGAGGGACAGAGGGGGAGGGAGACTCTGTTGGGCTGTCTGCATGTGAGGGACAGAGGGGGAGGGAGACTCTGTTGGGCTGTCTGCATGTGAGGGACAGAGGGGGAGGGAGACTCTGTTGGGCTGTCTGCATGTGAGGGACAGAGGGGGAGGGAGACTCTGTTGGGCTGTCTGCATGTGAGGGACAGAGGGGGAGGGAGACTCTCTGCTGGGCTGTCTGCATGTGAGGGAAGGAAGGGGAGGGGGGAATCGTCACTGAGCTGTCAGCTCCGTGAAGGAGGGATTACATTCGGCACACTCACTGTCTTCCTGCAACACACCATCTGCAGCATTTCTATTACCAATGGAGGAGACACTTTTAGAGCTCCGATCCTAACATACAGTGTATATTAGGATTAGTGCTCTGAGACTGTCTCCTCCATTGGTAATAGAAATGCTGCAGATGGTGTGTTGCAGGAAGACAGTGAATGTGCCGAGTGTAACAAACACAGAGCAGCCAGCACACTGCCGACTGCTCTGTGTATGTTATGATCGGTTTCAGGATGTAAAAGGGGGTTTCTGGGCAACTGGAAACCCCCCCTGGGTGCGCCACTGCACTGTGTATGTGACTAGTGTCCGGGAAGTGAAGGCCCCACGCGGGGCCTTTACTTCACACAGCTTGCAAAATAAATAAATAAATGGGTGCGCGGGGCCCCCTAGGGACCCCTAACACGCAGGGGCCATAGGCGGCTGCCTATACGGCCTATGCCATGGGCCGCCTATGTGTATAGACAAGCTTTATATTGCACAAATTGTGAATCAGGAAACAGTGGAGGGAGTAAAGAGGTTAATGCTACACTTGAACAATTCATGCTGGGCGCCTTAGAAGACTTCCTCCTTTTTTTCTATTTATTTTACATTACCTCTAAACTTAGCACAGTTTAAATTTGCCTCCCCAACAGCAACACTGGTTTTGCTCAGGTGCACACTTGCTATTGCTATTGACTCTAAATCAGTCCCAGTGTGACCAATAGGATGAGTGCAATTTTAAGCCTATTTATCCTTTTGCCATTATTATTCTGGACCGTGTCATGATCTCCCCTTCTACTGCACTAGGAACGACAGTGATGTCTGAATCCAGATCCCTGTTGTATCCTAACTTATATGCTGAGGAGGGAAAGCCCCTCACTTTGCAGGTACAGACTATATACCTTAAGATTTCAGCACTGTTATACGATCGTAAATCTGGATAGAGCGTAAGGGCTACTGACGTCCTTGCTGTACAAGTTAAATAGATCCTCTCTTCTTCCTAGTATACATGATGTAGCCTTCCCATTCCATCCTGAAAGACCACTGCTCACGAATGTGTGGTCTTGAAATATGGGAAGTTTACGCTCACAAAGAGCAGAAGACATCCACCTTTACTTTAGTATGGATTCAGTTCTCTTATAATATCTTTTATCTTAATGTAACCCGTTAGTGACCCCCATCCCAGTAGAAAGAGCATCCTAGTAACAGCCCTCCAATATGGACAACACCTTGGCCTCAAAAATTCCCTGTGAGGTCCATAGGTTCATGGCCAACTGTCCATATTTGTAGAGTTTTTTATGTTATAATCCGAGAGACATCTCACATGAGTCAAATACATACTAAGGTACCTTCAGGATTCTACTGGTGGAGATATATACATTGAGCATGATCATCATTATATAAAAAAAAATTATGATTCATATTATTATTAAACAATTATAGTTTATTGATAATTTTATTATAATATTTATTTAGCATATATTTGAAGTTGTCAGGAAATAATAAGTATATTACCATGATGTTACAAAACAAAATAGTTCAAACTTTCTTTACCATATTTACTAGATATTTATTAGAAACAAATAGCAATCTCAGTTAAAACACCACAGAGGAGGAAAGAGCATCTTCTTTGACTTGCATTGTAAAGATCAAATCCTAGTGAACCAAAAAGTAATGCAGGACGACACGTCCGCCCTTTCTCCCTGTCTAATAACAATAGTTGATTTTACTGATGTGTGCCACTGACACAGAAAACAATGACATTGCACAATCAGAATTCATTTCATGCCATGTAACCTTGTGCCTTCTATACTTTACACAGCAGCTCCCACACACGCTCTGGAAGTCTTGCTTTGTAGTTATAGGGTATAATGGTGGAGCATTTTAGAGCCTAGTACAATTTGTAATTGTCCATGTTTATTGTTTCCCTTATACAAACCATTCTCAGTTAGTCCCTATTGTATTATTTTGTCCTCTGTTAAGAAATAGTCATTGTAGCAGTTAGTCAGTCATTGTAACTGTTGATTAACACATTTAAACACGATTAAAGGGAAAACATTGATGTAGACTCTAACATAATCTCTCAATGATTCATAAGCTCAACGCTCCAGGGTTTATTTTATTAAAAATATAGCTATATACTTTTAGAGCTTTAGGCCCGTATTCAGAGTACTGGATGTATAACATATTTTCTTACGTAGATTGAGTAAATGCGGTCTGAAAGATACGTAGCTTATGTTAAAAAATTACTACGCATGCGCAGTAGTAAAAATCGCTAAACACCGGACGTATATGTTATATGTCCTGTACTCTGAATACAGGCCTTAATCTACAAAACAATCCTCATTGTATTTCTTTCTTTCAATGGGAATCCTTGTCCAGTGATTGAATTTTCTGTTATGGTCATGATCATGTTATGGTCATGTGACCATATGGTCATGATCATGTTATGTTCATGTGATGCACCATTTGCATATGCTCCCAAGTCTAGGGTCTCTTGATCCCTGCTGCCTGGCCCCAGCAGTCAAGATATTTTCAGGCTGACTGGTTTGACATACAAGGAGAGAACAGAAAGGCTTGCTGGACACACACAAAGAGGAGGAGTTTGGATGTCTGCAGAGACACACAAGATGCTCAAATGTTTGTATTTTTCAAAGTTTATATGCTTTAAACATGCTTGGGATAAATATAAGGATATCCTAAATTTTAAACTAAATTGAGAGTAAATATGGTCTATGGTCAGTATAGTTTTAAATAAACAAATGGACAGACTGGATGGGCCATGTGGTCCTTATCTGCCGTCACTTTCTATGTTTCTATGTATATGTTCAAAAGTTTTGGTTTTATTCCTGTAAATGGGTTGGTAGGTGCCTATGTGCATTGCTTTGCCCACGGCCTACAATGCTGTTAAGACAATTTGATTTTAAGTGTTAGGGAATTCTGGGAAGTAAAGGGTACATGAGAGGGAACGTCTATAATTTAATTTAATTAAGAGGGAATGTTCACTTACTATCTCAACCCAGTCCCTCTGCCAGAAGCGTCATTCCTCCTAAATGTAACAGTTTGGAATGCATTTTGATTGGTTAGCACAGATTCACATAAATTCACCCACAACTTGATTGAAATGCTCGGAAATTGGGGAAAAATCAGAAGCTTGAATGCAGCCTAATATGTTGTTGTTTACTTTTCACTAGAAGTTTGGAACACTCAGATATTTTTCTCACAATGCGACATTATTTGATCTGTAAAATTAGAAGGTTTAAATGACACAATCAATCAAAGGTTTTGATTTGGCAATGCTCAGGCATGCGCAGAAAGGTGACTGGCTTACAAGGCATAGGGCCATATTCAGAGATCCGTTTTCGAGGGGAGTTGCGTGGGTATTTTTAGGATCGGATCAACTGCGCATGTGTAGTAACTTTATTTACATACTTTACATAGACTATACGCACGGCAGTGCCTAACTGAGGTACATGTGAATCGCATTTGGGGACATACGAACGGAAATCCTACGCACGTGAAAATTTACATAAAAGTGGGTGGGGGGAGGCATTTAAATGAACGCATGGAGGCGGGGTTATAAAGAATCGCACGGACGGGGCATATATATATATATATACAAACACATAAAGAACAGAGTGGTCTAGTGACTCATAAGTCCTTGACAGCACGTCCGGGAGAGGGGAGTGTCGGGGGTGTTGGTGGATGTTTCCTTGCTCCGGCCGTCCGTATAATTGCGTACATAAAAAAAGCGGTTCTCTGAATACGGCCCATAGTATATGCAGATATATAAAATGCAAGCTAACTGGATCAATTATCTCTGTTATAAACTACACAGACACATTAATGTGTGGGAGTATCTACACAAAATCTAATCAGAACAAAGCATGTTTCTTCCAATAAACTATTCCAAAGCTCAATTATATCTAATGCAAAAAAAATAAAAAATAGAAGAAATAAAAAGGTGCTCGTTCTACTTTAAACATTAATATTATCCCCTAGAGAACAAATGAAGAACATTTAACCTTTCTCGCGACTTCTCACTTAGTCGCCAGTATTATAAAATGCAAAGTTATGTTTTGAAAACAATTTCCATTTTGAGCTCATTAAGCAAATTCGCCACAGGGACGGCAGCAACAGTCAAGAAAAAATTAGCGCAATAATGAACATAAATTAATCACAGAAAATGATTAAAAGCAAATTTCTTCTAGAGGGGGTATCTGCTGTTCACAGCAGCTGACATTATTAACAACAGCCACTTAGCTAAATGAAAAGCAAAATATATGGTGTTGATGCACTCAATAAGCTTTCTAGATATGTTTGCATTAAACAATGTTATAATTTACCCTGTCACGCATATTTCTGTGAAATGAATATTCTAATGAAGAAAAGGCATAAAAAATAATTAATACTGTTTTCCAAAGCCAGCAGAAAAACAAACAAGTTAAGAAGAATTATTTTCTGCCACATGTGGATTTATGACAGATGGTTACACGAACAGGAGCTCCTGCTTTAGAAAAGCTAATAAAATGAATATGCTGCCGTGTTTCTACTCTCTATATAGTCACATGAAATATCTAGGAAAAAATACATTAGTCGAGAAGATGAATATAATGGAAAATTCTGCAACTCTTAGGAATAATTCTAGCTAGAGATTTGTGTGTATTTGGAGTCTTGTTTATGTATTATCCTTTGCACTGTGCATAGCCTTAGATTTAGTATTAGATGCATTTCAGTAATGATAAAAAGGTTGCTTTAATAATGATGAAAGGGGGTAGACAGACATTTGGGGGTTGATCCACAGTTGGAAGTAACAGCAAAAAATGGAGCAAATCTGCACTTTTGGCAAAACCATGTTGATCTGGAGGGCGAAAGAAAATGAATAATGTGCGAACAGAATGAGTTATAACTCAACTCTAAATTAGAGTTTTAAAAGAAACCTGTTTACCCTGCTTGCGTGAATATGTATGTTATTGTTTTTTTATTGTAACATGTTTTTTTAATTATTATTGTAACATATTTTTTCAGCTGCAGGTTTGCACCTATTAGTGCAGTTGCTCTTAATCCGGTACCAGCCCTGTATTCGGGAAATATGGTACCAGCTTTTGTGCTTATTAGTCCGCATCACAATACATGGAAATCAAGTCACTGAAATCCACATAAGGCAGGTAGTTCCAGCTGATATGTTTTGTCTTGGACACAAGAGTTTTTGAAAGTCATCAATGAACGGTCACATCCCAGTATAAGTAGCTGATATTATGCTTTGATCACGGTTAATAATTGTGTTGAGATTTATCTAGATTTTATCTAGAATAATGGTGAATAATTGTGGAGAGACTTTATCTAGAACACCAATCATTATTCAAACTACCTTTAGACCATTATGGACCTGGACCAGTTAAGAAGCTGCTGCTATTTCAGGTAAATTAGGCTATATGCTTGTTATGTGATTTGAATAAGGACTTTGGGCCTGATCCAGAGCTACGGCCGCCGTCGCTAGTACGGCGGGCGTAGCTCTAATGCGCATGCGCCGGGCAGATGTTGCCCGGCGTTACTATGGAAACGCCCGATCGTAGATCGGGCGTCCTGGAGTCTTGTTTATGTATTATCCTTTGCACTGTGCATAGCCTTAGATTTAGTATTAGATGCATTTCAGTAATGATAAAAAGGTTGCTTTAATAATGATGAAAGGGGGTAGACAGACATTTGGGGGTTGATCCACAGTTGGAAGTAACAGCAAAAAATGGAGCAAATCTGCACTTTTGGCAAAACCATGTTGATCTGGAGGGCGAAAGAAAATGAATAATGTGCGAACAGAATGAGTTATAACTCAACTCTAAATTAGAGTTTTAAAAGAAACCTGTTTACCCTGCTGGCGTGAATATGTATGTTATTGTATTTTTATTGTAACATGTTTTTTTTATTATTATTGTAACATTTTTTTTCAGCTGCAGGTTTGCACCTATTAGTGCAGTTGCTCTTAATCCGGTACCAGCCCTGTAGAAGCTGCCTCTATGCCTACTGGAGCAAAGTTTCTAGATGATTTTTGTATAAGCCTAAGGGGGGGGAGAGGAGGCAGAGGCAAGGTAAGGTAGGGCCCTTGTGCAGTGGCATAACTAGTGTGAGACAGGTTGTTCTTACTCGACAAGATGACTCACGTAATGGTCCTTGTATAGATATTCGGGAAATATGGTACCGGCTTTTGTGATTATTAGTCCGCATCACAATACATGGAAATCAAGTCACTGATATCTACATAAGGCAGGTAGTTCCGGCTGATATGTTTTGTCTTGGACACAAGAGTTTCTCAAAGTCATCAATGAACAGGCACATCCCAGTATAAGTAGCTGACATTATGCTTTGATCACGGTTAATAATTGTGTTGAGATTTATCTAGATTTATCTAGATTTTATCTAGAATAATGGTAAATAATTGTGGAGAGACTTTATCTAGAACAGCAATCATTATTCAAACTACCTTTAGACCATTATGGACCTGGACCAGTTAAGAAGCTGCTGCTATTTCAGGTAAATTGCGCATGTTTGGTACCCTTATTTACGCTATCAAAGTTGGATTAGGAACGGGGATTCATTACAATCGGGCTTCAAGTCCGCCTGTAATGAGATAAGTAAAAAGGGGAGTGCCAGTCCTCGTTAAAAAGCAACTTAAGAAAAGTGGGCGGGGAGAGGCATTTAAATGGCGCAGACAGGGTGTAGTTTGTTAAGTACGTGCGTACTTTAAGAACCATAAAAATAAGGGCGTGTCAAGGGAGTTGCCTTACAACGTAGGTGCATAGAATTGTGAATCTGTTCCTTCTTTTTTCCATCTTAATTGTGAATCAGGTCCGCAATTCCTAAATACGTAGATTGTGTAAATAAGGGCACTATGTAGAGTTCAGCAATTCTTAAAAATATGTGGGCAAATAGCAGCAGCTTCTTAACTGTGCATTCGGTCCCTTGTTACTGGGCCACTGCTGTACATCACTGCCCTACATTCCTCCACCCCACCTCCCTTAAATAATCATGTTAGTCAGTTTATATTTTTACTGTGTTGTTTATTTTTCTTCCCTGTATGTCTCCAATGTATATTCTATGTTACCCTGTACGTCACTATGGATACCTTATGGGGCCCTATCAATAAACATTATTAATAATAACACATGCAGTTCTTCAAAGCACTGTCCCTAAAGCCTAGGAACCCCTCACACCTTCTTCAACCACTAACTAACTTGCATGAACTGAACTTAACTCTAATATAGCTGTAACATGGGGAGGCTGATGCCTACTCCACAGGCCCGTGGGGCCTGATCTAGATCTAAGCCGACTTCTGTTCCGACACTCAATACGGAAGTAAGATCTATAATGGGACTACACATGCACAATATTTCCGCATCAGAGCACAGCCATCTGATGCTGCATTCTGTGCAGAGACAACCCCTGTGCGTATTTCGGAGGCATTGGGGTATGGGCATAAGCATTTAAATTGTACAGTAAGGACTTCACTAAGCCCTTTTGCACAGGGAAGGGTTTCCATGTGGAATACTTAAGTAGGGCCCAATGCACGGGTCCACCATCCACACATTGGAGAGCAGAGGGAGTGCCCTGTTCTCCTACATATGGTGTTATGGATCACAAATTCTATATGCTAGATTCTGCAGCGGAGGCTTCCATACAGAATCAGCTAGTAAGTCTGGATACGACCCATGGTGCTTATACGACCTATTTCTCTTATTATTTAAGTGCACTGGGCCTGATCCAAAGATAAGAAGGAAATAAATACGAGCAAATTCGCAAAA
>WWET01001003.1:248548-260271 GCA_011038615.1 Limnodynastes dumerilii
TTAGCATTTTTTTTTGGCAATACATGATTTAGCATTTTTTTTGGCAATAAACTGCAGTCTACCTAGATCATCCTTCATTTTGTGTACCCCTCCTGGCGTGTATACCCTGTTACTTAACTTTATGTTATCTGTAAAAAGGCATATTTTCCCCTCAATCCCACAGGCAATATCACCTATAAAGAAATTACATAGCACTGGTCCAAGTATAGAACCCTGGGGTACTCCACTGGTTACCTTACCATGCCTCACTTTGTAGGGCTGCTCTAGAAGACAGATGTACTAAATATTAGTACATGATTGTTGTGGGGCCTGTGTCCCTTAAGCTGTACCCACTATAGTTACCCCCACTGGTGTGACACCTACTTGATTTCATCTATTTATATACAGAATGACTGTTAGAATAGTATGTTGTATCTGTGTAAGACAGTTTATGCTCTTTATGAAACCTTTATTATTAATCAATTGAGCTCTACTTAACCATTACCTTTATGGTTCTTTTAGGCAACAGGAAAACATTTTTAGCCAGTGGGGCTGACCCAGAATTGGAAAGCAACATCAAAAACAGAGGCAAATATACACCTCAGCAAAACCCATATCGAATTGTGAGATTGGGATACCACTTATTAAATTGAGAGATTGGGATGCCACTTATTGAATTGTGTGGTTGGGATGCCACTTATTGAATTGTGAGATTGGGATGCCCCTTATTGAATTGTGAGATTGGGATGCCATTTATTGAATTGTGAGATTGGGGTGCCACTTATTGAATTGTGAGATTGGGATGCCACTTACTGAGTTGTGAGATTGGGATGCCACTTATTGAATTGTGAGATTGGGATGCCACTTATTAAATTGAGAGATTGGGATGCCATTTATTGAATTATGAGATTAGAATGCCACTTATTGAATTATGAGATTAGAATGTCATTTATTGAATTATGAGATTGGGATGTCACTTTAAATTCTAAATTACAGTTTAAAATTTAAAGCTGTCCATTATTTGTGTTCAATAAGAAAATGCAGCTTACTGCCATTGGGCAAGATCTTGGCTTTCTAGATTAACGCTACGTAACTCAGCTTTGAATAGGTATTGCTTCCACAACAGGGCAAGGCCACCCAGTGTGGCCCTGCTTTCCTATGTGTAATATTGAGAATCAGAAATTTTATATGGCGCATACGTTACCCTTTGATGCGGAGGCTTTTAGTAAATCAGGATCCAGCCCCATTGTTTGACCCTGTGCAGACTTTTGCATTTATTTTTTCTGTTACTTTAAAATTCTGAACCAACCCCAAGATCTAAAAATAATTTTTCTGTTCATAAAAGTAATAGTATTGCCTTATGTCCCTATGAGAACAGGCAGAAGAAAAGAATATAGAAATAAATAAAAATAAAACAAATACTAGAGGTGAGATCTGCTTGATATATGTCAACCTGGCTAATAAGTTGAAATAGTAATGTTTACGGAATTCTAAAGGTTATTACTGGAACCACACTATAATTCCATTTCCTTTAACTGCACCATAACTTACAACTAACTAATTTAATGTGACAGATTAGAAAATATAAACTGAACAGTTACAATTTGGATATTGCTGGATTTCCTTTTTGATGAACCAGAATCCATCAAAGGATAATTTTTTTTAGGCAAAGCAGAGAGAGAGGATCTGCAGATGTAAAGTATTAAATTAATGCACCAGCATTTTTTTTGTACTTATGGTACTTTGTAAGAGCATCACGTAAATTGTAGCTGAAAGAATGCCTTTCACATTTATTAAATAATATGGGTAAGTGCACTATTGTATGAATTGCCTGTTATGCTCTTCACTGTAGTCTTTCTTGCACATATATTCTGAACACAGAGCTATTGGGATTTCTTCGGGGATCTAGTTATGTGACCAGAAGTTAGGTATATAATGCTATTTGTTGGAGGTGCAGAGCTTATTTTTGTATTGTAAACAAATACTGATGCCGTTAAAATATTAAGAAAACTGTGGTATTGTTCTCTGTACTCTAAATGCGGAACAGAGTGGTTGCAGTTATATTCTTCATTACATTCGTTCACCATCTAAAACTGGAGTCCAAACAGGGGCAGAATAAGGCCATAAGGGTTGTGGTCATGTGATGATATATGGGTGTGGCTTAGTACTCTAAGACCCCGATTCAGTTATCTGCGATTATGTCAGCAAAGTGGGTGCGGTGTGTTCATCACGGACATCGCACCCAGTTATTACAAGGAAATGCGCGTGATGCAATAGAAATTGAAAATATATCCAAACCGTGCAGTGATTGGCTGAGGTGCGTTGATGTTTGTGAACATCGCACCCTCCTCCTCCTTTCCAAATTGCGCCGTTACTAGCAAGAGGCACTTGCATAGGGGATTCCTGTTGCCTGTGGACTCACCCTGCAGGCAAGTACGCTGGATTTCCAGTGACTGACCTTAACTATTTACTATGGAGATATCCATAAATCTGCATCTGGTCCTAAGTTACTGACCTGAAGCAAAAACTTATCTCTAATACATGTACTACATAGGACTGTTCATAGAAAGATAGCTGGGAGATATAACATGGCAGGTATCTGTTTACAGTGACATACCTTCTACAAGCTATCTTTCTATGGACAATCCAGTACATTAGAGATAGGTTTGCTTCAGGTCGGAAACTTAGGACCAGATGCAGCTTTATCATAGCAGTGTCCCGATTTGAGCATTTGCAGGGGGAATATCTATAAAACTAAAAACCACACAGATCAACATAATTATATATAAAATTGATATTAACCAATCAATATAATATAAACATATTGTTTATTTATGAAAAAACATAAAAAAAAAACATTTATATATTTCACTCCCATTGACTTGTATTGGAATGCGCACCCCTCAGAGGTGCGAATTTGTTTGCTGTTTAAGGTGCGATAATTTGGAATCATTAGGTGCGATGTTTCACAATTAAATAGCGTTCCATCGCGCGCTCAATGGTTTTATTAGGATTTTTTGGGGGGGGGGCTCGATTTTACTATACAGGGTGCAATAATAGCTATAATTGTATGGAACGATGTGAACCTCGCGCCTTGACGATATGCAAATCAGGTGAAAACAGTAAAGTTTTGCATATCGCGGGTAATTGAATCGGGGTCTAAGAGTTCTAGGCATCCTGGGCCGTATTCACAGATGTGTGTGTATAAAGTATGCAAATATACGCAACTACGTTGCAAAGCATCACCCATGACACTCCCCTTGCACAGACGGGTTTTCCGTGACTTCCGCCTCCATAGGGCACCCTTTAGTACTTACGCGCGTATGTTACTTACGTACATGCGTATTTATATAACCGCACCCTTAAATGCCCATTTAAATGTTTCCCCCCGCCCACTTTTTCACGTAATTTCTGCCGTCCGAATAAAAACCACACCCCTCCGTACTTATGTCCCTAAGTACGATTCACAAGTCCGTGCCGAAAGTACTTACATGCCTAAATACTACATAATGTGCGTGGAAAGTTACTATGCATTCGCAGTTCATCCTATCCTAAAATTATGAATGCAACCACACCCAAAACCGGATCTGTGAATACGGTCCCCTGCACCTCGCTAACATCTGAGTAAATGCATAACCTCCAACATGACCCATTCCATTAGGTACAAAATAATCTGCTCCTCAGTTTCCAACTGTCAGTTACTATGGTAACCACCTTTGTTAAAGAGACAAATAGTTTTTAAAATATCAGATTTATGAAAAAACGTAAAAAAAAACATTTATTCATTTCACTCCCATTGACTTGTATTGGAATGCACACCCCTCAGAGGTGCGAATTTGTTTACTGTTTAAGGTGCGATAATTTGGAATCATTAGGTGGGATGTTTCACAATTAAATAGCGTTCCATCGCGCGCTCAATGGTTTTAATAGGATTTTTTTTTTGGGCTCGATTTTACTATACAGGGTGCGATAATAGCTATAACTGAATGGAACGATGTGAACCTTGCGCCTTGACGATATGCAAATTAGGTGAAAACAGTAACATTTTGCATATCGCGGGTAATTGAATCGGGGTCTAAGAGTTCTAGGCATCCTGGGCTGTATTCACAGATGTGTGTGTATAAAGTACGCAAATATATACGCAACTACGCTGCAAGGCAACACCAATGACACTCCCCTCGAATGGACGGGTTTTTGGTGACTTCCGCCTCCATAGGGCACCCTTTAGTATTTACGTGCGTATGTTACTTACGTACATGCGTATTTATATAACCGCGCCCTCAAATGCCCATTTAAATGCTTCCCTCGCCCACTTTTTCACGTAATTTCTACCGTCCGAATAAAAACCACACCCCTCCGTACGTATGTCCCTAAGTACGATTCACAAGTCTGTGCCGAAAGTACTTACATGCCTAAATACTACATAATGGAAAAGTTACTATGCATTCGCAGTTCATCCAATCCTAAAATGATGAACGCAACCACACGCAAAACCGGATCTGTGAATACGGTCCCCTGCACCTAGCTAACATCTGGGTAAATGCATAACCTCCAACATGACCCATTCCATTAGGTACAAAATACTCTGCTCCTCAGTTTCCAACTGTCAGTTACTATGGTAACCACCTTTGTTAAAGAGACAAATAGTTTTTAAATATCAGTTATTTCATTTAAACCAGGTGAGAGTTGGAAGCTTAGGAGCTTAGGAGCGGATTAAATTGTACCTAATGGAATGGGTCATGTTGGAGGGTGTGTAAATGGTACATAACTGCCACCTTCTGCCCTAATACAGATAAAGCTGTCCTGATTAGACCGTCATACAGGGAAGAGTACAGTTGTGAGATACTCATTCCCAAAGACCAGTGGTATTCACAGGGGTGCAAGCAGGATGGTGTGATCTATACAGTGGAACAGACTGGATAGCTGCAAAACAAACATATGTTCTGCTCACGCACAGAGGGGCCAGTGGTCTTTTGCATGCAGAAACCAGTGACTGGTTTATGTATGTAACAGATAGTGGTAAAAGTGGTTTGACCCCCTCCCCCCACATCCAACTACCAACACCTTTAATTTATTTATTTTTTGTAAGTATATTTACCTATATAACACCCTCATATTATTTGTGCTGTACAGAGAAGATTTGTCATTCACATCAGTCAGTGTCCCATAAGACACAATTCCATAATACACAGGATAGCCTTGGGGTTAGATTTACTAAACTGTAGCAACCAATCAGATTCTAGCTCTCATTTTTTTATTACATAGTAGAAAATGTCAGCTAGAATCTGATTTTTTGCTATGGGCAATATCTCCACCTTTCTTTTTGCGTCAGTTTGGTAAATCTAACCCCTGGTGTCTGTGATTCCTGCATAACATCTCTATCTGCAGAATCTACCATAAGCCCCTGAACACTTAAATCACTAACTAACTTAGGACCGGATCCAAAATTAAGTCAAAGGGGCATTTTCGCCACATAAGGTGATGCAAATCACCGGAAGTCCAAAAGGGAAGTCATTATGTCAGCTTGTGGGACGACGCACTGTGTGCAGGGTCAGAGCAGGGGGGTGTATTTAAAAAGTACTGTAAGGGCTTGGGTAAAATATTACGTAATATCCAGAATTTTATCTCATCCCTCCAGGAGATCTCAGAGGGAAGAAATAGATTCTGGTATGGGGTGGGGCTTAATGATGCAATTTATGCAAATCACTCCATTAAGTACGCCCCTTATCAATCACTACTATAATCACTAGTGTTCCAGGAGTGGGTGGGGTTTGATTACATCATCAAGTCGTGCCCATCTCTAGTGACTCCAAGTATTACAATAGTGATTGACAGTCGGGTGGGATTTGTGGGAGAGCTGCCCAAAATCCGGGACTCCTGGATATTCTGGGACGGTTAGCAACCCTGATATAGGTGATCTGTTTGGAAGTCTGTGTGTGCAAGGGGAGTGGTCTCCCCTTGTACATATGGAACCCTAGACACAGCACGGATCCGGATTCAGCTTGGGAGGAATGGATCTGGTCCTTGCTTACTAGGCTATAATACTGACTGTACACTATATATTTATACCTATGCCCCATGAGTACCCCCATAATGAAAGCACTGTATAAATATGCAATTTAAGCGGTTGCCATTACACAAGCAGGTAGATTAAAGGACTGGGTAAGCCCCCTACCTATATCTTTCTTGCTTACTCATTATTGCTAATCATGGGATTTGTTATATATGCTAATTAAATTCTCGCCTCTGATAATATTATCACTGGTATCTTCTGATAAAGTTATGAACATCACCATGTGGCTGGCATAGAAAAATAGATGGAAGAAAGAAATGAAGGCACTGTGAATAATTATAATGTCTGTACAATGTGGTTATACATAGTGAACATTCCCTTTAATTACCTGAGTGTTAAGCTTCTGAATAACACCTTTCATTATGGATTCTATTTATTCTGTAATTGCTACAATATGTAAATGGATTCCAGAGCACGTCAGGTAATTTCATGCTGCTACATTTGCAAACGGTTAATTATACATTTGATCTTACATTTCCTGTTGCAAAAAGATCAAAATATATACCCCAAATATAACAACATAAAACTTGCCGCATTCATAATTCCAGCTACAGAGAAATGTCTGAATTTACATTTCTGTAAAACACCATTGTAATTTAACCAAGGTCATTACATATAGACACAATGGAAATAGGACCTTTTAGCATAATCCATAACAGCCTGCAATTTTCTTTTAATCACGACAGTCATTTATTCTTTTTAATTTGACATAATTTTAGAGGAATCTGGAACATGATAACAGATTTCAACCGCATGTTTGAAGGAAATCTTTTAAATGACAAAAATTAAGAACCACGCTACCTCATAACCCGCCTTTATGCAAATAGATTAGAAATGTTGATGCCTATTTCACAGAGGTCTGTACAATGTAATTAATGGAGGCATGACATAATATTAGTGGTTAGTTGGTTGTATGTGTGGTTTTTTTTACAATAATACCAAATTTGGACAAATTATAATGAAGTGTTTGACAATGCACCAAAATAGAGAATTTTATCTTGGAAAATTCTGTATTTAAATAAAGATTTCTGCAATAAACAAAAAAAACTAAAACATTGTAAGCATGAACAAATAGCAAATAAAACAGCGAACAAAAAAACGATATAATGAGAAACATAAGGATGTTCAATGCGCCTAACGGTATGGATCTTAGGAGAATAATCTATTTCATTTTGTGGTGCAGATTGCCATGAAGAAGGTAGTTGACTCAAATTAAGGTGCACGGCTTTACAACGACCATAATCAGTTCACTTTGTGCTGATTCTCAACTTCTGGTTGAGTTGAATATCCCCATTACTGGTCTCAATAAGAACATAATAACCTTACACACAATGGGCCAGATCCAGACTTACGTTCCCATTACATTTCATCGTGTAGCGTCTTTACGCTATTGTATTTTCTAGGCACTTCGCTTGTTCGTACGTACTTTGGGCATTTTACGCTTGCCAAACCCTACCTTAACGTTTCAATGCGTAACTACTGATGTATGTAAAGCCTTCACGTACGTAGGTGTCTAAGCAAGCCCATACGGTATGAATTAAATGCCTCACCCCGCCTCCGTAGTGTAATTACGGGTGTCGTATGGATGTCACACCCCTTTGTTCGTAGTTACGCTGTTAGAGGCTAGTACGTACATTCAGAGTTATTTGGCATAACATCTGCCACGCACATGCGCAGTACATACAAAATAATGTTTTTAAATCTCTGGCTAGCGGAAATACGTGAACATACTTAGTTCTGGATCTACCCTAATTTCATAAATAGATGACAACAGCCACAGTTAAACTTACACCAAGCTTTACTTTCTTAGACTTGCTACAGGTAAGACCCGGCAAGTCACAAAGCAGAGGCAAAGAATGCATTTGATCATATCATTTGTTAGAAGCTAACTTCCAGGTCTGATATGCGTTGCAGCTCCTACTTTCGTGGGAAGCAGTGCTTCTGACACAAAGTGAGAGCAGATACAATTAGTCTGTTTGCAAGATCTGTAGCGACAATATGCCAGATCCAGAACAACGCTTGTGAGCGAATTTACGCGTGGCGGAGACGTAAAATCGCCTTTTGGTAAGTACTGCGCATGCGCACCATAGAAAATACGCTCAGTAACGATGGGCGTGCTTAGCTGTGTAAATTCGTGTTGCCCATACGTACGTGTGCGGATCACTGCGGTTACGTTGCCAAAAGTTAAGGTACGCAAGTAAACGTACGGCAAACGTAATTCTGGATCTACCCCAATGTCTCCAGTTATGACAAGGCTCTTTATGATATGTGCTGTGGGTCCTACTGTTGTAGGGAGCAGCGCTCGTGTCACAATGTGAAAGCAGATATGATTAGTCCATTATCAAGATCTATCCAATAAGTGGCAATAGCAATAAAACCGTTCTATGAAAACAGTCTCTACGTTGACCGTATTTGCAGTAGGTAACAATAGGAATAAAACAGTTCTATAGAGCTATATCTCTGCGGTTATCGTGGAGTCCATGTAGACTTATCAGATTGATGTGAGGAATCCCACTTTAGCAGGGAGCATCACTCTTACTGTGCTGGTGTTTGCAATAGCCGAGTATCTTAATGTCCCAGGTAAATGATACGATGGCTTGGCGGGATGAGTGTCCTCTGCATCCGTGGTCTCACTGGTGATCAGCTGTTGTCTTCCTACTGACGCATTTCAGCCATGTGCCGGCCTTTGTCAAAGATTCTTTGCCATTGTATCATTTACCCGGGACATTAAGATACTTGACTATCGCAAACACCAGCGCGGTAAGAGTGATGCTCCCTGCTAAAGTGGGATTCCTTGCATAAGTCCCCTGAGAAGTAACATGCGTGTATCAGATGCTACGATTCAAAACTCTTTCCAGAACTTAGTTCCGTATGGAAGAAGTTCCGTGGAAGAGGCCGGACCTTCACTTCCCCATGCCTAATATCGGCCAGACAGGCGTGAAAGGGCATGGTAATGAAGGGCCGGGGGTGCAGAGCACCTGTTCTGGAACTTAAGGTAGGGTTCTGGACACGTAAGTGTCCATAACTCCACACAAGAGAGGGGAGTGACAGGGGCGTGCAGTCCACTCTTCCCTGCGGACTTAACCTCCATTTTGTGTGTTTGTTTTAAAGCTTGTCTGGGATAGCAGCTGACAGGGGGCGTTGTTTCAGAGTAGCTGTTTTTGAGACTTGGGGACCTCTGCCGGGGGTGAGCTCTCAATTAAAAAATATATGATATATGACCCAAAGTTGGGACAGTTTTAGAGTTAGGACCAACACAAAGAAGCCTTGATAGCCTCCGTCTATCTATCTATCTATCTATCTATCTATCTATCTATCTATCTATCTATCTATCTATCTATCTATCTATCTATCCATATGTGTATGTGTGTGGGCATTTAAAAGTGATCATTTATCTATAATTTACTGTAAGATCAGACTTTACCATTTACAAGCCTGAATATTGTATGAATAGACAATAAAACAACAATAAAAAATTAAACCAAAAATAATACATAGAATTGATACCTATGCTAAACCCACTCTGTCACATTGGTTGTATAGAAGGAGATTATACTTGACATCAATGGAGCTTGCATGGTTTTAAATCCAGGAGGTTTAATCTAATTTAATCTTTTCCAATCCAATTTTTTAATGCTGCCTAGACATAAGACATAATCCTGTGCTTTGCATTTATAGGTTAAATCGAGTAAAATCTGCATTTGTGTCGCCTACTTCTGATTGCGCTTTTTTGAAGAAAATTCTAAGCAGTGACAACCTTTTTCAACAACTGATCTTGTGCTAGAACGAAATATTCAATAAAATAAGTAAATGTAATTTGACATATTTAAGTTATTTTTCAAGCATGAACACAAGGCAATGTTCTAGGACTTGACTAGGGGAGCAATTAAAGTTAATTATACAAACGAAACACCAATTTATTCTGCTTCGGCTTGGGAGTTTCAGTCTAGTCTTTGATATACTTGTTGTATTAATGAACCATTGTATTTTACTCCTAATGCTCAGACATGCTGATTTTGAAAATGACTGGATAGATAGAATTGCCTTCATGAAAGAAATTCAGCATTTGTCTTTAATTTGAAAAACAAAACCATATGCGGGGTTATTATTTTTTACAGCATGTTTAAAGTATTTTGCACATTTAACCAATCATGGTTGAAGGTTTTCTTATTGTTGCTCAAAGGACAGTCACATGACCCTGAGCTCAAGGAGGAACAGCAGAGATAAGCAAATGGGCTCATTGGGCTGGATCCAGACTTAAGTAAGTGCTTGAAATTAGTTACTCCTGGGCTAAACCATGTTGATTGCACGGGGAGTGTTATTTAGACTTAGGATAGGAAACATCACCTCTCAACCCTAATATTGTTTGCAACAGAAGAAATATGATTTCCCTGCAATCAACATGGTTTAGCCCAGGAGTAACTAATTTCAAGCACTTACTTAAGTCTGGATCCAGCCCGTTGTAGAAATATGCTTCCATACTGGGTAAAGAATAGCACTAGGTGGTATAAACTGACATTGAAATTGCCCCAGGAGCGTAACTACAAGAGGTACGACTGCTACGGGGCCTGGAGGAGAGGCAATTGATCCCACTGCACTGTAAGCTAGATGTAAGATTAATTTCAAGACTTAAGTCTGGATCCAGCCCGTTGTAGAAATATGCTCCCATACTGGGTAAAGAATAGCACTAGGTGGTATAAACTGACATTGAAATTGCCCCAGGAGCGTAACTACAAGAGGTACGACTGCTACGGGGCGGGGCCGAGAGGCAATTGCTCCCCCTGCACTGTAAGCTAGCTGTAAGAGGCTGACTGCTTAAAATAACACTCCATGTGTGAGTACTGAGCGCTGGTTTAGGCAGTCAGCCTTTGACAGCTTCTATTAGACAGAGGTCACACCAGCTCCACCCAACAGTCCCACCTAGACCCCCCATCCAGGCTCGGCCCAATCTCCTTGCTATTGGGCCCAAATTTGTCACCTTCTGCCCCTGGTCTGTCCGCATGGTATGTTGTACATTATAGTAATATAAGCTATAGCGTTCATATCTGGACCTATCCCAATAGAAATGTAAACTACCAATCTTTCCCTTTTTTATTAACAAAAATCACATTATATCTCGAAGATAACAGCTATAAAAACCCAACATAAGTTCATCAACTGTGGAGTCTTCTAGTATAGGCTACCTAGGGCCATGTTTACTAAGCTGCAGGTTTGGAAAAGTAGATTTGTTGCCCAAAGCAAGCAATCAGATTCTAGCTAACATTCTCTAGTATGTAATTGGAAAGTGAGAGCTAGAATCTGATTGGATGCTATAAGTAACATCTCAACTTTTTCAAACCCACAGCTTAGTAAATCTTGCCCCTAGACTGAACTGTATCTTGAGCTGTGCGTTTAATATTTGTCCTAATACTTTCTGTATCACTAAGTTATGGTGATTGACGTATCTATAGTAATTAATGGTCAGTAGAATTACTTTCTCCATGTAGCTTTATAGTATAGCTGTTAGTGGTAGGAATGGTTTGAGGGTCTTTGGAGATACACTTGGGTGGTGTTGGATATGACAACACTATATTGCTATATTATTTTTCCCATTGTCATGTCAATTGAACAAAATTTTGTGCAAATTTTTCTTGAGGAATAAGAAAGGTATAAAGGCTGGTAAAGACTAGGG
>WWET01001003.1:279314-291472 GCA_011038615.1 Limnodynastes dumerilii
TACAGCATGGCTACACATTGCAGCCATGCAGCACTTTGGATTTTTAAGCACAAAAACACATGTCTGTTATACAGACATGTGTTTTAATGGTTGCGATCGGCCAAAAAACATACATTCGCCCCTCTATAGAGTCGAATGTATGTTTTGTGATTTAAAGGCGATTTCACCGCGATCACGGTGAAATCGTCTTTAGTGAATTACAAACTTCCTATGTTTGTAATTCAAAAAAGACGGGACCGCGAATTTCGGACCCGCGATTAAAAAAAACGGAAAATCGTGTGATTTTTAGCTTAGTGAATACACTTTGGCGATTTTTAAGCTAAAAATCACACGATTTAAGGCCATTTAGCCCAAATCGAGCTTAGTGAATGAGGCCCCTAAAAATAAGGTGTAAGTGCATCTCTGAATCAGCCCCAGGGTGTGGGTAATTTGCAAATGTATGATGTCTGAATCGTATTGAACGGAAATAAGTGATTGTCCAAATCGATTTATGTGGTTTTAAAGTACAAATTGTTTTATTAGCAATGCGAATGGATCGCACACAATGCGATCAAAAAAACAGATATGTAAAAAATCAAAAAGTAGGAAATAGGGAAATATAAACAATAAGATATATCACCAAAATTAGCACGTGCTGCTGATCTACTTCAGGAGCTTCTGCAAAGATGCTCTGCCTTGTAACGGGTAAAGGTGCATACACACTATACAATCATCTAGCATATTATCTGAAAGATCTGGCAGTTGGAATGAAAATCTGGTAATGGATGAGAGCAAATTGTATTGTCAGCTGCTCTCATCCATTACCACATTTGCATTCCAACAGCCAGATCTTTCAGATAATCTGCAAGATAATTGTATAGTGTGTATGCACCTTTAGAGAAGTACAATATATACAAAAGGAAAGAGTCATAAAATGCATCACAGGTTTTAGGGACACTAGTCAGTCTTCTAAAGGTCTGGATCTTGCAAGATCAGTGGGGTAGAAAGTCTTTCTTTGTTTGAATCAAGACCCTCCTGAACAGGGCCGCCATCAGGGGGTGACAGCCGGAACTAGTGTCCCGGGCCCGGAGCTGATGGGGGCCCCCCGAGTAGCTGGCCAATGCACAGGGAAGAATTTAGATTACAGCAGATCCTCGGCACCCCGCCCCCATGTGTTGTAACCTATGACGCAGCTGTGTCCCGGGCCCCGCATTTTCTGAAGGCAGTCCTGCTCTTGAATGTGCACTTGTTCAACTGGCCATGTCTCCAGGCTCCTGTACATGTCTATTCCCAGCGCTCTTGTTGGATTAAGCATGTGGTTTTTAAATGCCGCCCTGGATGGACCTCCTAGAGTGCAGCAAGACTTTTTTTAAGGTAATGGAGTGGTAACCCTAATTAATAATTAAATATTGATGCCTAGAATTTGATTGGTAGATAATCTTGTTAGCAGCTTTAAGTCAAAAACATATATAATATATATAAACCAAGTATTATTATTATTATTCTTAACATTTATTTATAAGGCACCACACGATATCCGCAACACTGTACAGAGGCAATAGGAAAGCCATTAGTTACATAAATAATAATAAACATATTGAACACATACTATTACAATGTATGATCAAACATTATTGGTGTCAGCATGGTTTTAATAAAAATCTTATAAAAACAACTTTTCAGTTGAGGTGGTGCAGTTTCACTGCATAAACATCTGAAATGTATCTTTCATAGTAACATAAAAAAGATGCATAAATAACTTTTATATAGCAATAAAAAACATGAGACTAACAACAAACTAATAAACAATGAATCAATTTAACATAGAACAACAATCATTACAGTTATAAAAAAAAGATAATAGTAAAAAATTACCAGCAAATGGTTCTAAAAGTGCATATAAAATAAACCACTGAATAGTCTGCCAACCATTAACACAAAATCTGTTAATCAAAAGACCAAAGGCGTAAATAAAAATTGTATGCTTATAAGACCAATACTTCTAAAATGAGCCAAACCTAGCCATATTGTATTCAGACAAATAGAGGAACATAATAATTGAACAAATGTATGTATGTATGTGTGTGTATGTATGTATGTATGTATGTATGTATGTATTTATGTATGTATGTATAAAGATGTGTGTATTATCATAGTTTAACCTAAGTTTAAACAATAAGGATGTAAAGTATTGAATTGAATAATAGGCTTCATTTGCCATCTTTTATCCATATTTTTATGTTATTTTGAATCATTTTAATACTCTCAAAATGTTTAATTTTATTGGGGAGACACTTGTGGTGTGTTTTGAAATGGGAAGACAGAGAATGGGTATTAAGTCCTTTTTCTGATATGCTCAGATAACCATACTGCAAAAGGTCACAATCCCCAGAGATTGTTAAGAAAACCACTTGCCAGGCGCGTAGTCTAACAAGAAGCCAGGCCTGAAACACTTGATGGGCAAAGATTTGGCTGCAAGCTTCTGGCAGAAATAAGAGTGGAAAGCTGAAAAAAACACTCAAGGCACCAGATGGTGAAAGTGCGTAAACCAGACTGAGAAATACAGTCAGAGAACATACAAGCACAAGATGGAGTGCAAAAATAAAGGAACAACGCACAGATGGGACACACTGTACACAAAATGTGTCAATAGAAAAAGTTTAGTAATGAATGCGCACTATAAGTTGTTATAGCACCTTCTTTTTTTCTTTATGTAGGATCTCTCTTCTTTCCAATTCTTTTACATTATTTAATACCTGAATCTTTTTTTAGCCACAATAAAGTACAAAAATCAAGCACATTTAGGGAATTTATTTGGTTACTAACAGGATTTTACATTTTGTCACATATTTTTGTGTTTCATTTGATGTGAGCTTTTGTGGCTCTCAGTGTTAAATTTGTAGGGTTAATACACTAGAATACCATTGTGTAATAAAACACTGTCAATTGCAATTGTATTGAACTTAAGGATGAACTATGTTGTCTAACTAAATTGAAAGAAAGAATTTGGAATAAACTATTTCCTTACAGGTAATAAAACACCCAATTCCTTCAATTGTTAGACCATGAAAAGAGTTAAGAAACTAAGCGAAAAAACTAAAATTAACAAACTGGAAGAAACAAATACATAAAAAAATGTAGCCTATGCTTACTGCCATTTATGTATTGAACTAGTATTAAGCTTGGCATTACTAGGAACTATGGACCGTATTCCGAGATCCGTTTTCACATGTAGTTGCGTTCGTATTTTAAGGTATGATTTAATTGCGCATGCGTAGCACATTTTTAACGTACGTTACGTAGAATATATGCATGTAAGTGCTTTATACACGGACATGTGAATCGCACTTACATACATACGGATGGGCGGCGTAGAAATACGTACTTGAAAATTTACATGAAAGTGGGTGGAGGGAGGCATTTAAATGAACGCTTGAGGGCGTGGTTATAAAGAATCGCATGCACGGAAGCCATATACGCACGTAAGTACATGCGTAAAGAACAGACTGGTCTATGGAGGTGTAAGTCTACGATTGCACGGCCGGGAGAGGGGAGTGTTGTGGGTGTTGGTGGGTGTTGCCTTGCTACGTGCGTGAGTAAAAATGCGCACGTAGTAAAAACGGATCCGTGAATATGGCCCTACATATATAAGAAAACACAACCATTTATAAGTGAAGTAAAATGGCAATAAATGCATTAAATTATTTTACAAGTTTATTTTACGGCTGTCATTTTCCACATGAAGATTTCTAATTGTAATTCATTAGCTCTAGAAAACCCCTTGATTTGAAGACTATGCAATATGCAATTGGCATACAGTGCACACAAATGTTACGGGGGAAAAGAAAAACAATGTACAGCAAAACAAGAAAAAGGCATACAAAAAGTCTTTTCAGGAATTGATGTGCACTACAAGTAGAAGTAGATACTTCAGAAGAAAAATATGACATGCTTTGAATAAAAACGGGCAAAAATAAATAGACAGGCAACAGCAAAAGTTTTTTTTCTATTGTATGTGTTTTGAACATTTCTGTCAAGATTTCAAAGTATTTCTAAAGCAACGTATAGCTTAAAACATAATTTTTTTTTCTTTTGAGTTCTTTCAGTGCCATAAAGGGATCTACTCATTTGAAAATTAGCTCAGCGGGAGGGGAAATACTTGATGCTCAAGCAGCCATTTCTTTTGAAAAATGTGCAAGACTCTCATTGATACGCAGAGACGTATTTAAAGATCATTCCATAATTGCTGTGCATAGCAGCTGGAAATATGCAGCGGTCACAAACTACCAGGGGTAATACTCAGCACAAAGCTGTTCTCACTTTCTCAAATGGCAATAGAAATTCGGTACCTACTATTTAGATGTTCTCTTGAAAAATCCTGCCACTGTCTGATATATATATTTTTTTTAAATACAAATTGAAAAAAATAAAATCAAACTACATTTTTATAAAATGATTTTAATAGCAAGCACTCCTTATCTATGATATTTTTGCTTGTAATTGTTTTAATTATTTATTTAGGAGCTTTCCCCCTTTTCTACATTATTGGTGAAATATTATAATTTATATTATATTTGCTATTTTGTTCTTGTTTTATTATATAATTTTGTTAGCTAATAAATGTTTTAGTGCCATGTTATTTATATATATATGCTGTTTACAATGTAGTTTGCAGTTTGTTAACATGTTAATTTTAATAACAATGCATTATTAGAAAAAAAAAATAATCATGGTCCAGATTCTATTTTATGATTTTTTCTTGATACAAGCATAGTTTTAGTTACAGAGCTACTACGCATGCGTAGTAGCTCTTCTACGCTATCAACGTAATGTTGTGTTAAGTAGATTGCGTAAATAGGATCTTTAAAGACCCTATTTACGCAATCTACGTAACGTATGCTATGCGTAACTGCTCATATGTTGCAGTTGGGACAGTGGGGGAATTAAACATAGATAAATAAATAAATAAATAAATAAATAAATGACTGAATGAATGAATGAATGAATAAATAAATAAATAAATAAATTAATACATACATGTATTGGATAGAATGAATAATTAAGGATTAAACTTCTTTGTTTTGACAAAACTCTCATAAAAGGTCTAAGTACTGAAAACATCTTTACTATAAACAGCTTTCTCTTATTAAGTACTGCACACAAATGAATAGAATTTATGGGAAAGATATGGGGCCAGATTTACTAAGGTTTGGAAAAGTGGAAATGTTGCCCACAGCAACCAAATCAGATTCTAGCTGCCATTCTCTAGTATGTAATTGGAATGTGAGAGCTGGAATCTGATTGGTTGCTATGGGCAACATCTCCACTTTTCCAAACCCGCAGCTTAGTGAATCTGGCCCATGGAAGCCTTAGAAAGTTGTGGCGAGTACAGCATGTCCCTATTTTTCCTAAAGTTCTTATAGTAAATGCCTCTTGAGCCATGTGTACAAAACATGTTTTTAACTTATTGAATAGGTATCTAAGTATAGTCTTACTGCATGGGGAAATATCAGGGTCATCTGGCTAGCTATTTTTTATATAGCACTATCATATTAAGTAACGCTTTACAGAGAATATTTCACATTCACATCAGTCCCTGCCCCATTGGATCTGCATATTAAGGTCCCTAACTCATACAGACACATAAGGGTTAATGTACTTAGCAGCCAATTAACCTGCCAGTATGTTTTTTGGCATGTGAGAGGGAACTGGAGCACCTGGAAGAAACCCACACAGACACAGGGAGAACATACAAACTCCACACAGATAAGGCCCAGACCAGGAATTGAACTCATGACCTCAGTGCTGTGAGACACAAGTGCTACTCACTGAGCCACAGTGCTGCCCTAGAAATGTCAATTGGCAGCAAATATTAAATGAATTGAATATTTTATATATTTTAATATTTATCTTTGAAATATTAAGATACATCGAATTTGATGAGAGATAATAACCATTTGGCCTGATAAGTAAGGCCAATTTTACCAAACCTCTAATGACCTCTGACTTTACTTTTTAAAGATTAAGGATCTTCTTATCTTTTTTTCTTAAGTATGTTTAAGGAGTACCAGTTGCCCACTATGGAATCATGTGCATATTACGCCCAGTTGCCCTGAGTACCAACTGACAGTGGTTCAAGTACCACCAGTGCTACTAGTACTACTAGTTGAGAACCCCTGCTCTGCTACAGCTAATAGGAGGCCGTTCCGCGTATCCCTTACACTTCAGGTGAAATAATATTTTCTCATATTTCCTCTAAAACTACAGTTCAGTGTATGTCCTTATGTTCTAATACTGCTAATACTTTTCTTAGCCTGGACCTTCTAACCCCTGTATTTATTGAAAAGCTTCTATTATATTCCTCCCTCCACCCTCTACCTTCTCTGCTCCGAGCCATGTTGCTTAGGTTCTTTAGTTTCATTTAGAATTTTGTGATGCAGGTCTCCATTCTTAGGTGAACTACTTTGCACATCCTTCTGCCCTCCAGAAATGAACACAGAATTCCAGGTGAGGCTCTACCAATAACCCATAAAATGGAATTAAAACCCCCTTTCTTTCTGCTAATGGCTGCTCTTTTTAAGCAGTCCAGCATCTAATAGCCTTTCTTGTTATGTTGCAATATCTTTTTAAATATTGGTAAAAAGGAGCTATTATATAAATATGCTACATTTGAAAGTAGCCTACAGTGCTTGACGAACACATTGGATGTGACTCATTGGGGCATATTGCAACAAAATATTTTTAAAAATTAATTTTTAACGTGGTAAATTTTAAACCAGGAGAAGATGGAACATTTAAATTATTCATGAAGTATTTCCCCATCTCCAGTCATCAATATTCATGTATTGGACTCTGTCGACTTAAATTAAATTATTTTTTTTTAAATAGTATTTGAAACAATACTTTAGTAATACTTTATTTCATTTGCTTTCCTGTGCCAAATTTTGTATATTTTGTCTGGGCTGGACCCAGACTTAAGTAAGTGCTTGAAATGAATTACTTCTGTGCTAAACCATGTTTATTGCAGGGGGGGTCAAGTTAATTGTATTCTTTGCATGTAGGGATATATCTTTGAGTTGCTTATTGCACACAGATACTGACCAGCTTTACTATCACAGACTTGGGATAGGAAACATCACCTCTCAACTCTAATACTGTTTGCGACAGATGAAATATGACTCCCCTGCAATCAACATTATTATTATTATTATTTATTATTATTGTTTATTTATCGTTTATTTATTACACAGTATCCGCAGCGCCGTACAAAGGCAATAGGAAAGCCAGTAGTTACATATACAATACAATAATTAAAACAAGGTATAAACTTAGAATAAGGAATACAATAAAGGTACAATGCACAAATAAAATACAGTACAAAAATAGCAGAACAATATATATGGAAAATAAAGATGCTGAGTAAGTGTGTAGGAGCAGATGAATAAGGAGAGAGATAGACAGTAGAGAGAAAAAAGGTGGGAAGAGATGATGACAGGGTAGAGGGATGATGATAGGAGGAAGGAGGATCCTGCTCATAAGAGCTAACATGCTAAGTTAGAGAGGGCAAATAAATAGGAGACACAATGATGTGGATGGGGAGGGCAGGTAAGTTTAGGTGAAGAAGGGGTAGGCTAGCCTGAAGAAGTGGATTTTAAGGGAGCGTTTGAAGGATTGGAGGGTGCTGGCTTGCCTGATAGGAAGTGATAGGTTGTTCCAGTGGAGAGGGGCGGCCAGGGGGAAGTCATGGATGCGGGACTGAAAAGTAGTTATAAGGTTGGAGTTAAAGCGACGGTCACCAGCAGAGCGGAGTGGACGGGAGGGGGTGTGGATGGAGATAATGGAGGAGAGGTAGGGAGTGGTAGAGGTGGAGAGATTCTTGAAGGTTGTGGTGAGTCGCTTGAAGAGAATTCTGAAAGGGGCAGGAAGCCAGTGTAGAGATTGACAGAGAGGGGAGGTGGAGGCAGTGCGTTGGGAGAGGAAGATGAGTCTGGCAGCATATAGTATAGATTGTAGGGGTGCGAGATGGACCAGAGGGAGGCCACAGAGGAGAATGTTGCAGTAGTCCAGACGGGAGATAACAAGAGAGTGAATGAGCGTTTTAGTGGCCTCTGCATTTAGAAAGGGTCTGATGCGAGCAATGTTGTGGAGATGAAAGCAGCAGGACAGTGAGAGGGCACGGATGTGGGGGGTGAAGGAGAGAGAGGAGTCTAGGATGACGCCCAGGCAGCGAGCTTGGGTGGAGGAGGAGATGGTGGAGTCACCAATAGTAATAGAGATAGTAAGGGTAGAGAGGATACGTGAAGGAGGGAAGACTACGATTTCAGTTTTGTCCATGTTAAGCTTGAGAAAACAATCAGACATCCATGAAGAGATGGCCGAGAGGCAATCTGACACTTTTGACAGAAGTTCAGGGAGAGGTCAGGGGAGGAGAGATAGATTTGAGTGTCATCAACATAGAGGTGATACTGAAAGTCAAAGGAGCTGATGAGGTCACCCAGGGAGGAGGTGTAGAGCGAGAACAGAAGGGGACCAAGAACTGAGCCCTGGGGCACACCAACGGGAAGAGGAGTGGTAGGGGAGTAGGAGCTGATGGTTGCAACGGGGAAGGAATGGTCCGTGAGATAAGAGGAGAACCAGGAGTGGACAGTTCCAGAGAGGCAGAGGGAGCAAAGGGTGTGGAGCAGGAGAGGGTGATCAACAGTGTCAAAGGCTGCTGACATTTAGGAGGATGAGAAGGGAGTAGTGGCCCTTAGATTTGGCAAAAAGGAGGTAATTTGTGACCTTAGTCAAGGCGGTTTCAGTGGAGTGCAGGGGGCGGAACCCAAATTGGAGAGGGTCCAGGATGGAGTTGTCGGCAAGGTAGCCAATTAGATGCTTGTAAACAAGCCGTTCAAGCAACTTTGAGGGAAGGGCAGAAGGTAGATGGGTCGGTAATTGGAAGGTGAAGTGGGATCAAGGTTAGGTTTTTTAAGGATGGTGGAGACAAGATCATGTTTAAAGGGGGATGGGAAGAAGTCAGAGGAGAGGGATAAGTTAAGGAGGTGAGCAAGATGCGAGCAGGTGGAGGGAGAGAGAAACCGGAGAAGATTAGTGGGGATGAGATAAAGTGGGCACATTGATGGAGGCGATGACAAGAGAAGTGAGTGGTTTTTTACTGCAGAGGTAGGGATGAAGGTAGACATTGGTGGGTGGCTAGGGAGTAGAGGAGAGGGTGGAGATTGAGATGAAGGAGAGGTGATAGTAGAGGAGATGGAGCTCCTGATGGAGTCAATCTTGGAAATGAAGAAGGTGGAAAAGTCAGAGGCAGAAATGGAGAGAGGGTGGGGTGAGGGAGGGGGGGAGAGAAGAGAATTGAAGGTGGCAAAGAGGCGGCAGGGGGTTAGATGATTGGTAGAGGATGAGGGACTTAAAGAAGGATTGCTTGGTCATGGCAAGAGCAGAGGTAAAAGAGGAGAGCATGTCTGCAAGGGAACGGGACTTCCTCCAGAGGCGCACTGCGACACGAGAGCATATCTTTAGGAACCGAGTGGTCAGGGAGTGCCAGGGTTGGGGGATGTTGCGACGAAGGGAGACTGAGGAGGAAGGGCAGGCAGCATCAAGGGCAGAGGAGAGGGCATTGTTGTAGAGAGAGGTGGCTAGATTGGGGCAGGACATGGTTGAAATGGGTGTGAGGAGGGGATCGCGGGAAGAGGTGAAAGCCAAAACATCAAGGGAATGGAGGTTCTTTTGGGTGAGAATGCGTTTGGGTGACGGGGAAGGAGAGAGGGAGGAAGAAAGGGAGAAGGAGATAAGATGATGATCAGAGAGGGGGAAGGGAGAGATGGAAAAGTCAGACAAGGAGCATGAGCGTGAGAAAACAAGGTCAATGGAGTTGCCCAGGTTGTGGGTGGGTGCAGAGGTCAACTGTGTTAGGCCAAGGGAGGAGGAGAGAGAAAGAAGTTTTGTGGTGCTGGGGTCTGAGGGGTTGTCAGCGGGGATGTTGAAGTCACCTAGGATAAGGGTGGGGAGGTCAGAAGACAAAAAGTGGGGGAGCCAGGCTCCAAAGTTATTAAAGAATTTATAGGGGGGGCCAGGTGGGCGGTAGATAACAGCAACATGGAGATTGATGGGATGGTAGATGCAAATGCATTGGACCTCAAAGGAGGTGAATGTGAGAGAGGGCTCAGGGGGTATGACGCTAAATGTGCAGGAAGGGGAAAGGAGGATGCCCACACCACCACCAGGGCGTTCACCAGGCCAAGAGGTGTGGGAGAATGAGAGACCGCCATAGGAGAGGGCGGCAGGGGAGGCAGTATCAGAGGCTGAGAGCCAGGTTTCAGTAATGGCGAGAAGGTTGCAGCAGTTGGAGATGAAGAGGTCATGGATGGCAGGGAGCTTTTTGCAGATGGATCTGGCATTCCACAGAGCACAGGAGAATGAGAGAGAGGGAACTGAAGTGATGTGTATTAGATTGGAGGGGTTACAGGAGCGAGGTAAGGCATGAGGTAGTGGGGTGGGATGTGGACGGGGGGTTAGGGTGGGTATGGGAAAGGCAGGGGAGACTGATGGAGGAGTGGGAGAGGGTATGGGGTGAGGAGGATGGGTGGGGAGGGAGGGAGATGAGTAGGATGGGTGGGGAGGAAGTGAGAGAGGAGGGACAGGGATGGAGAGACAAGAGCCATGACAGTATGAAGGAGGAACTAAAAGGCAGAATAACTGGAGAGAGGTTCTTAAGAAATGAAATGAGTGCAAGATAGTTAAAATCATGAACATCAAATTTAAAGCTATGTGCAGATAAATTTAGTGCAAGGTTAATAGATGTTCAAAGCAGTCACCAGAAGCAGCATCAGAGAGGTTTATGTTGCACTGTGCAGGAAAGCAGGAAAGGATTTCCCGAAGGAGGGTCCATTAAATGCTGGTGTTACTGGTTTAAACTTCAAAATCCTCAGTGGATGTTGTTTGCTAAGCTTACACTAACCTAATAAATAGAAATACTGACGGGGTTTAGCCCAGGAGTAACTCATTTCAAGCACTTACTTAAGTCTGGATCCAGTTCCTAATCATTATTAACAGCAAAATCTGCAGTACATAGGAAGGATGGACACAAACCAGCTTACATTAAATAGACTGCATTAACTTTATTATATCAGTCTCTTGTGTGCATCTCTCCCTACCTGTCTCTTTATTATTACCCATGAGGATAGCACCAGGAGCAGCTTGCATCTACTGGGAGTGCCATACCCATTGACATATATATATAATATTTTGGTTGTACTAGCTTTGCGATCACCCAGCTGAATACCTCCGTTCCTAGGGGACACCTGATACCCCCACAATTTACAGTATCCCTATATACTAGGGTTAAAGAAACAAGACATGTATAAAAAAATGAAACAGAAGTGTCCACGGGATTCTGAGTCAGTCTCTGGTAAATTAATACTTGTTCTGTAGTTTAGGGTTTCTCCTCTTATGTTCTTGCTATAAAGCAGACCTCTAAATTCTTCCTCTGTTCCTCCTTTAGATATAATATGTAACCTCCACTTCCGATCTCCACATGTAAAAGAAACAACACAACCCCTGTGCAGTATCCCTTGGCAACCGGACAAAGTTCTCAGGTAAGTTATACTCACACTTTTTCTTCTTGGTTATCACACAGAGTGGTATCTTTGGGACTTTTCCTTTTCTTTCTTCTGTTCCTTCTTTAGATATAATGTACACCTTCCACTCCCGATTTCCACATGCAAAAGAAACGATACACCACAAGTGGTTATGGCATTCCCGCGGACACTTCTGTTTCATTTTTTTAGACATATATATATATATATATATATATATATATATAGTGTACAACTAGTATTTAAGAAACTAATTCATTTTGATTTTCAACTACCCATTAATGGCTTAAGTAACTTCTTACAGTAACATTTGGTAGTTTAGTTTAATATATGAATAGTCATCCAGTATAAGAAGTGCCAGCAGGAGGTCCAGAAGGGGACATCACTGTACTGTGGCTGCATTAAGAACGTCTCTAGTAAAATGTATACAGAATCAACCCCTTAAAGTTTATTAGTACCTCTGCTCCTACCAATACAATATTAAATCTTATTTTAGCATTGTATACATTATTTTCTTAGTATGGTCTAAGTTAAAGGATATAGGGCTACACTGAGGTTTCTGTTTTCCAAATAGGTTTAGAGAGA
>WWET01001003.1:315921-338578 GCA_011038615.1 Limnodynastes dumerilii
GGCAAGTCAGATGCTTGGTTGCATAGGGAGCGGAATTAGTAGCAGAAAGAGAGAAGTAGTGATGCCCCTTTATAAGTCATTGGTACGCCCTCACCTAGAATACTGTGTTCAGTTCTGGAGGCCATATCTCCAGAAAGACAAATACATTAGAGACTTTGCAAAGAAGAGCAACTAAAATGGTCCATGGCCTTTGTAACAAATCATACCAAGAAAGGCTAGAGGAACTAAACATGTATAGCTTGGAGCAGAGAAGGGAGAGGGGGGACATGATAGCAGCTTTCAAATACATCAAGGGTTGTGACCAGCTAGAGGAGGGTACCATTTTTCAAAATAAAAGATGTAATAGAACACGAGGGCAGGAATATAAACTGGAGGGTGGTAGATTCAAAGGAAATGTGCGGAAAAATTACTTCACTGAAAGGGTGATAGATAAGTGGAATATTCTCCCATCTGAGGTGGTTGAGGCCAATACAGTAGAACAATTTAAACATGCTTGGAATAATTATAAGGGTATCCTAAATTGTAAACCAAATTGAGGGTAAATTGGGTCTAGGGTCAGTATAGTTTTCAATAAACAAATGGGCAGACTGGATGGGCCATGTGGCTCTTATCTGCCATCACTTTCTATGACACCTTGGGGTGCATACTTTGGGAAATGCTGGTCTATGTCAAATTTGTATCATAAATTGCAAGTTAATGTCACTTTATAACACAGCAAATAACTGGAAACATGAGCATCAAGTTCCCTGTCAAGGTCTTGTAAAATTCATTCAATTTCAGTCACATTCAGCATCTTCAGTGGAGTATAAATGGCGTGATATAGATTTTTATTCCAAAGACACATTCTCTATGCAGCCTTTTTCTCAAATGGATGAATACATCAAACATTTTGCAGACAAAGCTGGTTCTATTTTTTTTGTAATATGTTTTGAATGCATATTTTGTATGCCAATTAGAGAACCAGGTAAATAGCTTTTTTGTTTGTTTTTATTTACCAGCAAACTTTGGCTGTGTTCAGAGCTCTGACTGGAGGGTCTCAGCAGACTGCCTTGTCCATTGTTTTTATTGGACTCAGAGCTCGAAGTAAGGCCATATACAGAGGGTATGTCCTATCGTCACTTCACCCACTAATTTCATTGATTGCTGTAAATCTCCATTCACTTCTATTATAGGCCTTATCTGTGTGGAGTTCGTATGTTCTCCCTGTGTCTGTGTGGGTTATCTCTGGTTTCTCCCACAGTCCAAAAACATGCTGGTAGGTTAAATGACTGCTGAATAAATGATTCCTAATGTCTGTGTTAGGGACCTTAGTCTTATAGTTCTAGTTAAAAACCTGCTAATAAAATAAATGTTTCCAAACTGCCACTTTTAAATTTCTCTTCTAAATTTCCACTTAAACCACTAGTTGGTTTCAGTGAATGAAAGGGGGAGATGTTTTTGAACTTTCTACTCCCAGTCTAACAATTGCAACGGTTAGGGCTAGTATACATATACTGGTAAAGACAAGACTAACTTCCTCCACACTAGGATCTATGCCGATTAGAACTTTTAGCCAAGCGAGTGGCCCCTGATGGGTGTTGTGAGTCCCTGCTGCGAAGGCTTGCATTGAGAATTTTTTTTTATGAATGGGTGAGTATGTGATTCACATACTTACCCATTCACTTTTGGAAGCGCCGCCGCCGGGGACTTAGGGTTAGGCTGCGGGAGGGGGGGAGGAGACTTAGGGTTAGGCTGGTGTGGGTCCCCACATAGAAAATCTGATTTGCGAAAAATCAGCTTCCTCCCAGCCAGTTGTGAACTGGCTGGGATTTCGATTGCTATGAGGCTTAGCAATTGATCCACGGAGCACCGAAAGCTGCATGCTGTGAAAAGTAGTAAAAAAAATAGTCCCACACTCCATTCCCTAATTGTTACCCGAACCCTCCCCTCTTACTACCCTAACCATAAGAAAAAGATAAGTATTCAAAAATGGGACTTCCGAAAAGGAACTTTCGGATGTCTCATTTTCGGCAATAAGATTTTCTTAGCGGGGAGTGTAACCACAACAAAACACACCAATAAATGTGAAACAAGGAAGAACAGATGTAGTATTGCACAAGTGTCCCTAAATGTAAGGACATATATTGTACCCAACATAGTAAAATAGGACATGAGCTGAGTTTAGGGAGCAGTTTGGGGGAAACTCATGTTTTGGAGCACCGTGTTCAGTGCTCTGGGGATTGATAGCTATTCCTCATCGAGGCATAAGCAATCGATATCCCAGCCAGTTTGGAAGTTTTTGAAATAGGACCGTTCGCTACGGGTACCCACACTCCCTGATGAGCGACCCTATGCTCTGGAGGCAACAGGTGCATATGTTCCCCTGTCTCTGTTTGCAGATATAATTAACATATGGAAAGTGTATTATCTGCGAATAGATGCTGGCATGAAACACTGATTTTACTTTTATTATTCCTTTTCTCTAAGTGTGTGTTTTTTGTAGGTTTTTTTCTAAATTCATATTTTATTTTTTGCCCCGTTGGCACGACAATTTTGGTGGGAAGGGAGCAGAGCTTGGGCGGGATGGGGCGAAGCTTACTTGTCTGATTTCCAGGCTCCAAAATGTTGGAAGGTATGCTCATATACCCTACATGTATTATACATGTGGAAACCCTGCTTTTAAAATCCTGCATTTACCACTGATACCCATTATATATATTATTATATATAGTACCACACATTTTCCACAGAGCTGCACAGAGAACACTTGTCACTCACATCAGTCCTTTGCCCCCCTGGAACCACACTCCAAATGCACACAAATGTGTGTGTCTATGTATATATTTATATAATTGTATTTCTGATTTTTATTTTGTCTTTCATGCAGTCAAATCTGGAGCTGGTTTCACTGCTTACATTAGGCTTTTATTCTATTCCCTGTTTTCAAAGCATAAAATATGCCTGTGTTAATTTGCATGCACTCTAATTAGCTTTTCTGGAGTAGTGTGCTACATATTATTATTGTAATTAGAGGGCTAATTATAGTCTAAATTCTCCTTGTCTCTAATATGCTAAACAGTGTAATGGCAAACACAAAGTAATAGCCTAGATATATTAAAGGGAAATGTGTCTATCTCAAATATATCAATATTTTGTAGAAGTTAAATGAATGTCACATATATTTATTGGGGAATTGTATAAGCATCAGAAGTCATTTTAATCATTCAGCTTTATATCAGTTGAAACAAATACAAGATCACGCCTCAATTTTTCATGTACATAGACAGGAATAAAGTTAAGGCAATGTGTTACTGATTTTATGTAATCATCATCATTTGGCAATTGCAATTTTCAGCCAGGATTTAAAACTAAAATATTTTTAGTATTCACGGTGTTTATCAAATTGCTCTAAAATTTGGCCCCGGTAACAAGAAGGCCTAAGAATGTTTTCAAACGTATAAAGTTATCTGCAATGAGGTTTGCACTTGAGATACTTAAATACAAAGGGCTGTATTTAGAGCTCCGTTTTTTAAAAGTACGCAATTATACGCATCCACGAAGCAAGGCGACACCCATGACACTACCCTCACACTGACGGGTCGTCGTTAACTTACCAGTGCCATAGGGCACCCTTATGTCTACGTGTGTAGTTATGGGCGTACGTCAAGGTACGAACATGCGTATCTATCTAACCGTGCCCTCAAATGCCCATTTAAATGCACCCTCCCTGTCTCACGTAACTTTGAACGTATGGATTTCAACCACGCCCTTCTGCACGTATGTTCCCAAGTGCTATTCACAAGTAAGTGCCTAATAGACTTCTGCACATAAAATCAACGTAAACAGCGCAACTAAAATTACTACGCATGTGCAGTTGCTCCGATCCTAAAAATACGCACGCAACTCCACGTGAAAACGGATCTTTGAATACGCCCCAAAACCATTAAATATTTAACACCATGAGGTCTAATGATCTATTACTGGATCATCTTAAATCAGGATGGGTGAGCAAGGACTCGTAGGAATGGGTGTGAAAAAGCAGCAAAAATTTGATGGATACTAAGAGAATGTGGCAAGCGTTTGGAAGTCTGGAACTGTCCCTGTGTCATTCTCCACGTGGCTTCTATTTTGTACCAACCTGAAGAACACACAAAAATTGGGAACTTATGATAGAGAGTGAGGTTGTTCGCTTATGTGGCAAGCGTTTGGAAGTCTGGAACTGGCCCTGTGTCATTCTCCACGTGGCTTCTATTTTGTACCAACCTGAAGAACACAAAAAATTTGGGAACTTATGATAGAGAGTGAGGTGTCCACTTCTGCTCACTTATAAATTAAAATACTCCACAACCCTCAGCTACTTTTAAATGGTAAAAGTACAACATGAAAAATGAGGGGTGTCTCTAGGTGAGTTTTTCTCATTTTAAAAGCACATAATATATGACCCAACACAGTGACTCACATTACAGATAAAATGACAAATTATCTACATATTAATAAGCATTGTGCTGGAACATTTTGGTTCTTTGTATCTATAGATTAAATAAGAAAAGGATAAATGAGCTGTTAATTAAAATGTTTTTATGAAACCTTAAAACCAGTACTAAAGGTATTTTCATTTTATTGCATTATTAAAACCCATGATATGATAAAGAATTCTTCTTCCAAAGCTGTCCTTGAAATATAATGAATATGAGATCTGGAACAATTCACATTGATGAAAATTAAATAGCATTCAGAGGAATGTTGCAGGTGTCAGACATTTTAAAAATGATGCTTGAAATTCCGTAATGATTCTCTCCCAAGAAGAATATAGGCATTGCCACCAGGCCTGGTATGAAATGTAGACAGGTCAAAATGTTGACCGTCTTATTATATTGTTAGAATTTATTTGTATTTGTAACATCTGTAAACTCAATATAATGCAGATGGCTTGTAAAATACTTTAGAAATGTAATAATATATATATGTAATATATATGTAATACTAACATATTGACCATATTGACACTTAGACCTGCCAATACTTTGATCTGTCGGCATTTTGACTGTCAACATTACAACCGGCAAGGTTGCCACCAACAAAACTGTGAGAATTTCAGTGACATTTACCACAAACAAATCCTGACCAATTACCAATTGCCACTACCAATCTCAGGTAAAGTACTAGGTTTACTATAGTAGCACTTACATGTTTTTAAAAAGATTTTTAGCATGTGCACAACAGGAGCAAGCAAGTGGACCTAATGTGGCTGATCCTCCTATGTTCGTTTCTTTATGCTCTGTGCTAATAGGACAGGTTATTCCACTACCCTCGGTTCAAACATTCTGCATGTCGGCACTCTGTGTCAGTAGTAAAGACAGTAGGCCTGATCCAGACTTAAGCTCATTTTACGTATGCAAGTGTACCTAAGTTATGCACTACTAAGGATAATGCGCTCCCCTCTTACTAACGTAACTTAGCTGACTTATGTGCCCAGAAACCTGTCTTAACTTTTCTTTGTGTATCTCTGGTTATATGTAATGCCTTGTTGTACATAAGTGCCTAACCTAGACAATATTGTACAATTTAAATGCCTTTCCCTGCCAACAATGCATATATTCAGCTTGCATAGGGATGTCACACCCTATTGTATGTAGTTACCTACAAGTTACATTAATCAGAGCTATCTATGAGTAATATCTGCCATGCGTATGCACAGTGTGTTCCCACAGCCAGACTTACACATGCCTCATGGGTAAATTGGCCGTCGTTCTTAAGTCTGTATCAGGCCCAATGTGAGAACCTTGCTAATGGAAACAATGCAAATAGATTAAGAGACTGGCTTCATATTTGCATATAATTGTTGTTTGCTAATCACTTCAAAGTATCTCTTTTGTCATTTAAGTGGTGTTTAATTTTAATATGAATTGTTTAAATAAAATACAGCTTTAAAAATAATAGCTACATCACTACATCACTGCATCACTGCATCACTACATCACTACATCACTGCATCACAACATCACTACAGTGACTGTTGCACTTATTGCTTCCTACTTCCTTCCACTGGCTCACTGCTGGTATCATGGGACCGGATTCACACTAAATGGCAATCGGCATAGGATTCACTCGCACACCACACAGTCACACATACCTAAATATAAATACCGACACGGACAACCATAGCTGTGTTTAAAAAGAGAACATGGTTTTATTAAATGATTATTAAATTGGGCCTAATTGTAATTGACTATTAATGAATGTCTAACCTAGAACATTCAGCTGTACAAAGGTGGCCCAATTAGCAGATGGGGGGTTCAGCGCCTATCTTAACACTTAACTTAATTTAACAATAACTATGAACAACACATAGGCGCTCACGGCAAAGCGGTCCCATCCAACAACAACCCAATCATATGGCACACCCCAGTACCTGGAAGGTGGCCGACCTACAGGACCCCGCCATTAGGGAACGGCGTCCTCGAATCGCTCCTGGGTTGAGTACCCCGGTACCGCTTGCAAATAAAACCACATAACCTTAATTAGCGCCAAAATAAACAACAGCATTGTGCAACACACCACTAGAAAAAAATACTAGACCCTCCATAGCCTCTCTCAAAAAGCACACAGGTGAATGAGTGAAAGTGCCTTACTTATATAGGCAGCATATTGAGTCAATTAATTTGAATGGTGATTTAAGCTCAATTTACACCTCATGAGGTGCGAATTGATATATTGCGATTTATATGCGAATTTTCTGCGATTTGGTGAAATCGTCCTTAATGAATACTGAATTTCCTATACCTACCATTGTAAAAAGTCGGGACCGCGATTGGAATACAAGCGATTTGAAATCACAGTAACATTGCGTGAATAATGCTTTAATGAATTCGGGTTTGCGAATTTTTTACACTATATCACGTGATTTAACGCGAATTACAAGAAATCGCGTTTAATGAATAAGGCCCTAAGAGTGAGTTAGGCGCAGCTGATCCACACCTAACTCACTCGTCCACAGGGCCACCTTCAGAATTGGTGGTGCCCGGGACGCACCCGTGGGACCCGCCCCTATGTGACGTCTTCCGTGACGTCATGTGGGCGGGTCCCTGAGGACCTGCGCTACCATTTGGCTGGTGCACACGGAGATCCCTTCCCCGCGCCCTCCCTGACTCTTTACAATACCTCCCCCCACTCACTTTTCCCTGAGGCGGCACTAGCATGCCTCCTTTTACTTAAATCACTACGCACAGTCTTTAAAGACCACACATAGTGAATCTACATACGTAACCACCACATGCATTGCTAAATGAATATGCCTGCACGGTGGCTCTGTACCTAAAGAAGAAACAGCTTCTTAGGTGTGAATCTGCTCCATGGACATTAGCAAGTTAATGGACTGTGTCTGCTGTTTTTCTCTGCTTATATGCTTGACCAAGATCTCCTTCTCCTCCTATAAGTCTCTGCACTAATTGGCTGGGCCTCCTGTCAGTTCCTGCCCATGCAGCTAGCCTATTGGCTGTAAAATAAATCAAATCAAATAATTAAACATAGATACTCCGGGCAGTAGTGTGTGGCTGAAGTAACTACACCTCCTGGCCGGAGTAATGACTCCATAGTTACCTGTAAGTTTAGCAGTAGTATAGTAATGAAAGCTGAGAGGTTTCAGTGCTTTATAACTGCTGTACTTGCTAATAATAATGGAGGCAGGCAGCCGTAACTCTGCCCAGGAGGTGGAGGTTTAGGGAAATTGCCAGCTTGGGTCCGATAACTTTAAAGTATGCTATAAAATTGTTGAAACCAAGGGCCAAATTTACTAAATGGTGGGTTAGGATAAGTGGAGATATTGCCCATAGGAACCAATCAGGTTCTCGCTCTCACTTTCCTACTAAAAACTAGAGCATGTCAGCTAGATTCTGATTGGTTGCTATGGGCAACATCTCTACTTTTCCAAACCCGCAGCTTAGTAAATCTGGCCCCAAGTGTAGTTTTGGTGTTTTATCACTGTTAGAAAAAAAAAATCATACCCATACACTACAGCAATTATTGGTCCAATCACATTATGATAGTGATTAGACCAATAATCACTCTAGTGTATGGCCAGCTTTAGTGTTAACATTGGAAACTAAAGAATTGGAGTTACTGTCATTGTGAATTTAGTCAGACATTCAGGCAGATATTCTGTGAGCGGAATCTGTGTCAGGGAGACTTCTTCCTCAGCCTTTGTCAGCAAATGATGTACCTTAGAAAATTACTAGAAGCTGTTTGTTTTACCTATGCTATCATGGAATGCTGAATGGTGGAACATTGCTCTCCTGTGCATGAAGGCCCTGATTCAGTTTGAAAATAAAAGAGCAAAGTTCCACCTGGGCAAAACCATGTTGATTTCAGGGGAGTCATATTTTCATATCTGTAGCAAGTAGTATTAAAGTTAAAAGGTGATGTTTCCCAGCGCAAGTCTAAATAACAGTATAAAAGTGCAGCTGGTCACTATCTGTGTGCAATAAGCAAAAGCAAAGTATTCTGCATGCATAGAATACAAATAATTTGACCCCCCTCCCCTCTTGAAATCAACAACGTTTTACCCAGGTGCAAATTTCCTCTCTTGGGACCTGATTCACACTTAAGAATCTTCTTAAAATAAGAACTTAAAGTCACACCTGGGCTAAACCATGTTGATTGCAGGGGAGTCATATTTCATCTGTTGCAAACAGTACTAGTGTTGAGAGGTGATATTTCCCAGCCCAAGTCTAAATAACAGTGTAATAGTAAAGCTGGTCAGTATCTGTTTTCAGTAAGTAATTCAAAGATATATCCCTGCATGCAAAGAATACAATTAACTTGATTTCCCCCGAAAACAACATGGTTTTGCCCAGGAGTGACTTTAAGTTCTTATTTTAAGAAGATTCTTAAGTGTGAATCAGGTCCTTATTTACAAACTCTGAATCTGGTCCACATTCTGTCATGTTCAGCACTTGGCTATATTTATTTAAATAGCCTATAGTTAACAAAGTATCTACAAACATGTTTTCTTTATAAAGAGCAAAAAAATGCAACATGCACATTAGTGATTTTGTTTTTCCGTCTCATGTTTGTCAGTCATGTTTATTGTACATACAATGGTATTCTCTGCGCAATTCTCCTGCGTTGTTATTATTATTATTATTATTATTATTATTATTAATAAACACAATGAGTGGATAGAGTAGGTTTAGCGGGAGCATAAATTAGTAGTCATTTTACTTACAAGCCAAATACACTGTATAATTACTGCCAGTAATATTAAGAGGGTGATAATTATACCCAAAATAGTAATTAGCACATTCTATTCAAGGCAATTATTTTTAATATTTAAAATAAAGCTAATATAATATACCCTTTCTTTATTGGTATTAACCATGCGTTAATTATTTTTGTTTTGAAAATTATTACTATTTCTGCTGCCAAAATTCCTGACAGGGAGAATTATAATGAGCTATTATTAAATCAACTGTTTTATTGTAGAAAGTTGAACAATGGAAAACTTCTTGCACTTAAGTTTGAAAGTTATGTCAATCATTATTACAATTTATCAGGAAAAGCTCAGCAAGCAGGAGTTATTATACTGTCAGGCTCCATAGGTAACCTAATAGGAAGGTAGGAAATGCCACGATTATATACTTGATAGTATTCAACATAATTTTTTTATATATATACTGTATAATAAAGTGTAATGATAGGAAATATACAATCACAAAGTGATGACCACACACCCCAGTTCTAAATAGTTTGCATTTAATACAGTAATTTATATAAGAGCGAAAGATTAGAGACAAACACTGGATTTATACTGGGGAATTTCCAAATGCTTTTAATACATGTGGGGTATATTAAAAGAAACAAAGCCCCATAGGGCTGCAGTGGAGTAAACGGCAGCCAGGGGGTCAGCAAGCAGCAGTCAGGACAGGGTTAATTTGGGAGGAGTGGGTTAGCTAGCTTAGGCAGAGTTGATAGGCAGGGGTTGGTTAGGCTGTAGTTGGGGGGTGGGATTTAGTGGGCTTATTTAATGGCTGGCTGGCCGGGCTAAGATATTCTTCTGGAAGTTTCTCCCTCCCTCCCTTTGGGTTATGGTTAGTAGTATAAGTTGTTTCTATTATTGTCTTTTCAGCCGGTGCATAGTGGGGTGGCAGCAGTGGAGGTTCAGCAACTAGGAGGGTTTATTGGTGCATGGGGATGTTGGGGGGGAGGGTGGGGGGGACCGATCTGGCAACAACATCACCTGTGAGCGTTGCGAGGACATCAGGCCTAACCAGCTGAGTCCTATAGGAGCTGCCACCTTCCAGGTGCTGGGGCGGCAGTGTGTGTGGGAAGAGTGTGGGAAGAGTGCGGGAGGAATGTGTTCTTGCTGGAAGACTGGTCTTGAGGGGGGCGCCTTTGGTCACCTGTTTTTCTTATGTTGGGGTTGAACTTCATTGGTTGGGCTTGGGGGATATTAGGCTGAACCCTCCATCTTCTATTGGGCTAACACTACTTAAATTTTATAGTCCAAGATAGTCAATTCCATTTGGCCCTCTTCACTAAATCCATGTACCCTTTTTAACCGCAATCTGGTGTCCTTGTCTTTATTGGGGAATATTTGTGGGGGTGGGGGATGAGTGGTGGTTGATGACTCCTATGCCCTTTGCCGTTTAAAGATCTGGGAAGGGCACATACTAAAATATGTGTTGGTTATATTAGGTTATACAGTATATATGCCATTCCAGTCCCATATATATTATAGCATGCACCACAGAGCTGTAACTAGAATTTTTAGTGCCAGGGGCAAGAAAGAAAAATAGTGCCCCCTGACACTAAATTTGAAGGCAATTTAGCCGGCCGCCCCTATCGCACACCCCTAGCTACGGCCCTGATGCACCCTTTCTTTACTCCTAATATACCCAATATGCATTATATCAGTGCTTGAAGTTGGCCGGTATGTGCCGTATGGTATACCGGCACTTCTAAAATTCTGCCAGTCGGCTGTATTTTTACTCATCCCAGACACTGTTCCTCCTTCATTGAAGTCCGGAGCCTGGGGGCATGACTGCTCTGCGGTGTCTCCAGTATCAGACCTAGGTATCGGTCCGTAGAGAGGCTCCAGGGTCCCTGACACCGTCCTCACCATCCCCAGCAACTGCAGCTTCGTAGAGAACCCGGTTGTCACATGATCAGCAGCAGCTGGAGAGCGGGAGATCTTATGCAGAGCAGGAGACACAGGCCCACCGGGGGAAGACATCCGCATGGGTGAGTGCAGTGGCCACATTCTGACTGACAGCTCGGGATGCAGACTGGGCTGTAGAAGAAAATATGTAAAACATTTGCCAGGCATCAATATTATGAGACACCAATAACACTACTGCTAATACTGTTGGTGAAAGTAAGGAGAAACATTTAATTAAATATGAAGCATTCAGTGTAGAAATTAGAAAAAGCAGCTGCTGGAAAGCACAACAGATGTGTCCTTTCTCAGCGTGGGGTATGGGGCGTGCATAGTGATAGTCATTTCACTATACCTGACCCACATGACATGTACATATTGGGGTATATCCTGAGCTACGTACGCGAGCATATTTACACTAGCCGGAGACGTAAAAAACACTGTTTTGTATGTATTGCCCGTGGCAGATGTTACGCCATGTAACTCTGAACATACGTACCAGCCTACTGTCAACAGCGTAACTAAGGAGGAAGGGGCGTGGCAGCCATATGACATTAAATCATACAGTATGGGCGTGCTTAGGCACTTATGAACGTGAAGCCTTTACGTGCGTCAGTAGTTACGCTTTGAAGAGTTAAGGTAGGGTTTGGCAAGCGTAAAACGGCCTAAGTACGTATGACCGATGGGAGTGCCTAGGGGAGAGCATAGTATATACGCTATGCCTTGTAACGTAATGGAGACGTAGCTCGGGATCTGGTCCATTGTGATTAATCATTGTTGACCTGTGGATCTGGTGCAGAAATTTCCATACCGCCCCCTTTCTACATTTCCACTTTGAGCACTGCTTTATATAGTATGCGAGCTCCAGACCTCTTAAATACCCCATATGTACTATATATTGTGTACAGTCATTTGACCCCTGATATACACCACATATATTTTATGTGAGTAAAATTGGGGGTCTGGAGATGGCACACTAAAATATATATGGGTTATACTTTAGTATATTTATACTGATCTGCAACCCATCTCATAACCCATTTTAGTGTGTCAGATTTCTAGACCCCTAATAAAAACCACATGTATTACAAGTGGGCTGTATTAGAAGTTGACAAACATGACGTGTGGCAGCTGTGTAACTCTAAGTCACCATAGAACAGCATTATTCCCGTTTCAGTGTTTTGTTTTCAAGCTGGCTCTGAGACGACTCAGATCTGGACAGCCAAAACCCTACGCACCAATCATAACATAGAAAAAGTTTATGTGCTTATGCATATTTTTGTTTGCTTGTTTTTTACATATTTCCCCCAGTTGTGAGGGAGGGGGCTTTCTAGGCAACTATATACCCCCCCTCTCCCTGCTGCACCGGAAAAAGATTCAAATTAATTAAAGAAAAATAAAGTAAAAGAGTAAACATACCGAAAAGAAAGAGAGCAAAGATAGCTGTAATAAAAGAAAACAATATAAATAAGGAGACAGAAAAGGAGGTAAGGATAAAAAATAATTAAAAGATTCTTATTCAATTTCCATTGATACATCACCATGTAATACAAACAATACGTGTAATTTTCATTAAAATCTGCATTAATTACTACAAGATCAACTGAATTTGCCCTCAATTTAAGGGCAAAACCAGACTTCTGAGTTTTGTTCACCATCTGGGTAGATCAGTCACATTGCTTTTATACACTGAGCATGCTCAGAGCTGTGTGAGAATGAATAATAGATTGGAGCATGTCCAATGTCCAATCCAGACATAAACGTAATGACTGAGTGGTTGGTGTAAGTTTGAAAATGGGTGTTTCCTCTTATCAGTGGTGGAGCTAGTAAGCAACAGCTCTCAAAGCAGATTTAGAAAAGGGTCACCACGAATACAACATTGTCCTTGTGTTCACTCAGCTTTGCTCTGAGAAGAAAAGCAACCGCAATGCACGAGGGGTTAGAGCCCTGCCTCCCCCCCTGTGTCCAGGCCCTTTAGCAGCTGTACCCTCTGGTTTACACTGTAGCTGTCTATTAGTCAATATACTGTATAGGAATTTTCTCACTTTGCATAGGCAATACCTTCCAACATTTACAATTCCAGAAAAGGGACATTTTTCCATAAACATTCTTGCCCAAAATCAATCTTCGGTCCCTTCAAAAAATTGCAATTTTCCATAAACTCCAACCCATTTGGCATAGCGCACAAGACAAATTAAACTTAATAATAATAATATTAAAAGACATGCCTCTGAGCACTTATTGTGACAAATAGGAAGGTGGGTGGAATAGCAGAACAGTCACAGTTGGAAGTTATGGGATAAGAATCCAGACTTCCTACCAGATTATACCTAAATCCTAAGCAGGTGATAATAAGCATGGGGACAGCACAATATTAGCAATATGAATCACGATCCAGTCTCTAGGACTTTTATATTTCAGGTATTCAATGTAGTCTTGTGGCTATCCAAGTGCTAGCATATCCTTGTAGCCATTTTGCATATCAAAACTTGCTGCTAACTCTAGTGTGCCTAATATAGACTTTTTTTTTACTTTCTGCCTCACTACCACCACCTACAGGTGTAGAAACATTCCTAGTGCTATAGAACTAAGGTTGGCTACCTCTGCAAGGGCAAATTTTCTTACAGGACCAATCATTCTAGAGTATCCAACTCAAAATGTGTCTCCCCTCTGTGGTTCTACCAGATCTCATGGCTGGACCAATGGATATCCACAGGAATCCACAGCTACCCTGCTGGCTTTGCTGCACACCTGATGTCACACCTGGATGGCAAACTGTCCAGCCGAATAATCTCATTCTACACAATTTGATTTTCTTAGTGCTGGGCACATATTAATATACTCCATGATCCTATAATCCTTAATGTGATTGGTCCGGATTCACAGTTACGTAGTTTTCATCTTACATACGTTGTTAAAGAATTGAGCTGCTACGCATGCTTAGTAGCTTATTTACACTATCTATATACCAATTCTGTATGTAGATTGCATCCGTGCTTACGTTATCTACTTACAGAAATGGTACATAGATAGCGTAAGTAAGTTACTAAGCATGTGTAGTAGCTCAATTCTTAAAACAACGTACGTAAGATGAAAACTACGTAACTGTGAATCCAGACCATTCATCTAGTCTGATTTCTTTTTCCCCATATATTAGATGTATTAAATTAATAGCTCATATTTTACTAAGTCACTAACAATAATACATATAGAATTAAATGTAAATTAATAGTGAGTTGATCCACTTAGACTTTGTCATAAGCAGACTCATTATAGTCCTGTGATAATAATTATAACAGAAAATAAAATAAAATAGTGTGCTACTAAAAATATTAAAGTTTCTAAGTAAATAAAAAATAGTTATTTTTATGTGTAAAATATAAATCCTTTTTTTTTTTGTTCATATTAATAAATTATTTTTCCTAGTGCAATGTTCTATGAAGATTGACAGAGTAATATAATAAAAAAAAACATTAAAATTAGCTTTAAATTACTATTCAGATTATCGCATTTGGCTAAGTGGGCCTTGGCTGGAATTGTGAGAGATGCTATTTAGGGGAAAGCTTTGCGGGTCTCCCAAGAAGGTCAGAGCCACTGAGTGTGTAATAAGCAGGAAACTATACAGAAGCCATTATCTTCCCTGTGACAACAGAGCCATTCAATGACCTGGCATGCTGACAAATGGAGAGGAAAATTCTGTACTGAGATGTAAATTCTCCCTGCAGGTCCCTCATGAATATCTTGTCTCTGGGATGCAATCTAGTGACCTGGAAAACAAGGTTCCTCCCAAATCAAGATGACAGGCAGAGCTGGTTTCCTGTTAGGAAGACTACTAGGTGTGTAAAAAATTACTATTCCTAAGGAAAAAAAAAATGAGATGTCACACAGAGGAAAATATTACTTTTAAATGGTCTTCAGCGGTGCGTTTGAATGGCAGCTGTTAAAAATTCAATTGTGTACATGTCACAATCTATGGCAGGCAGAGACTACTCATAGAAGGACATTTTCTTTTCCATCTTTATTACCTTAGTTAAAAAAAAAAAAAAATGAAAGCAATGATTTTTTTTTAATCTTTTTCTGCATTTGCATATTGATGGAATTTCCTATTGACCCTTTAACACCACAAAACTACAAGCAAACCTTCCCAAACGGACTGTATACTTCTATACATGACTGAGAAACACGCACACAGATAACAATGATTAAACATTGGTCTTGACATATTTTAACTGGGAATGGGTTATAATGGGGAACCAAAAGTTGGAATTATAGGCAGAGTCGTAGATTTTGATGTGTTCATATTCTTAAAGTTGGAGTAAACTTTGTGGTCTGGATTCACAGTTACGTAGTTTTCATATTACATACATTGTTTTAAGAACTGAGCTACTACGCATGCACATAAGCAAGGTCTTTAGCTTTGCGCTTAAGCAATCTACGTACACATGCATATTTGCTTAGTTACGCTATCTACGTATCATTTCTGTATGTAGATTGCGTAAGCGCGGACGCATGCGTAGTAGCTCAATTCTTAAAACAACGTACGTAAGACGAAAACTACGTAACTGTGAATCCGGATCTATGTTTTCTGTATGTATTTATACTGTGAACAAAATACCAAATGATATTTCATTATTTCCTTTACAGTCTAAAGTAATTACCTCTTATTGGATAAAGCAAGAAATATGTACTGAAAAAAAATGGCCGAAATGAAATAATTTATTTAAACTATGGGCTCTATTTACTATTTAAATTTTCGGGTGATAATGGCTGTTTTAACACTAAAACACTCATTATCACTTGAAAATTAACATTTTAAAATTTACTAAAGTGCATTCGCCATGGAAATCTGCTGTTTCCATGGCGATGCACAAACACTTCATAAAGATTCGCTGGCCCGTTGATCTTAACGGGTGCCAGCACTAACTACAAGTTACTATCCCTCACTGCCGAAATTCTGATTTGGCAGTAAAGGAACAAATAACGCCATCTGAGGATGGCGTTAGAGACTTCGGGCCTGATCCAGAGCTACGACCACAATCGCCCGCAAACGTAGCGAACGTACGCCCGGGCGTAAAAACTTTCATGCCCATAACACTCCCATTGATTGTAACTGCTTACGGCGGCTGAACCCTACCCTAAGATTTTCCAGCGTACGTGCGAATTTTCGTACCGATACGCTGGTCGTACTGGGCTTAGCACGCCCATACTGTACAATTTAAATGGCTATCCCCGCCTCTGTGTAGTAACTCCAGTGTCCAGACTCTCATCGTAAAAAACGCACGCCCCTTGAGCGAAAAATACGCTGAACATTCGCTCGCTGTACGCTCATGTCCTTCGGTCGACCGGAAGTTGTCATACTGCACATACTGCATTTTTTTTCACGAATTTTCGCTTACGATGAGCGTACGCTCGCTTGCGGTCGTAGCTCTGGATCAGGCCCTTCATCCCAGCAATCTCCCCATATTCCCCCCTTTTCCTCCCCCTAATAGCCGTTATTAGGGGCAGGAAAAGTGGGGTATGTGTGGGGAGACTGCTGGAATGACGGTGGATGCGGCCATGTAAAAAAAAAAAAAAGAAAAAAAAATGTCCCCCCAGTGATCTTCCTTTTCTGAGCTAGCTAATGGATTTAATGTCGGTTACACACTTTGCAACGTCCTCAAATGTTATGTTCCTCTATCTAAGAACAGACACACGCTATCCCATAAACCAGGCTATGACTTCTCAGCCCTGCACTTATATAGAACAGTTATACAGCTATTTTATAGTTCAGGAATTCTAATACCTATAGGTGTTTCTTCAAATTCGCCCTTGCGATACACTGCTTGATAATGGGGCAGATAAGTCAATAATCAACTGATCTTCCCAAACAGGGTCGGCGCAATGGAGTAAGTGGGTTATGCTTTGCAGGCATATGCCAGGCCCTCTCCCGCTCCTTATTTTGCCAACTACAGATTGTATATAGTCTTTATGGTATGGCGGTCAATAGGATGCTGTCTGTATCATACAGTAGTAACTAGGATGCAGTCTGTATTGTAAAGCAGTGACAAGGTTATGGATTCTTTTATTGTGGAAACAAGATTGTATTCTATATTGTAATACGCTTGTATGGATGCTACAATGTATGACGGTCACTGGTGTTAAATTGTAAAACATATGGACACAAAATTTACAGTTTGGAAGGTGCACCGAACACCCTAGAACTGGCCGTGATCCAAATGATCAGATAGTGTTGTCAGCCTAAGAAGTATATAATTCAGTTATAAATGATTGGATAGCACAACAGAAATATCCATGGGTCTAATGTAGATCTCATTTCCCCTGATTCACAGCGATGTCAGGATCCTCTCAGAGATTCCTGATAATATTTGGATGAAATTACTCAGCTGATTGGATTTCAAAAACATTATTATTTTCTATGCTCAGGTTACAGTTATTTTTTATGTTTATAAGTCCTAAATCCACAGCTACTCTGCTGCTTGATGGTGTTTTTTAAGTAGAACTAAAACTGCCATCAACGGCAGATAGGGCCCTAATTGTATTAATGGCACTTATCACTCAAATGGCTAATTGATTGCCATAAACATATGTCTAAATCTAAACATGCTCTCAATGCGTTTACATCTTGGAGCTGCACAAGCCTGTCACTATACCTAATGGGCATCATTATAGAAGTATTTAGATTTTTTTTTACTTACTTTTCAACCTCAATCTTTTGGTGAAATTAGTATCTTTGTACGGATCCAGGCTGCAGAGGGCGCAAGTGTAAAATGACCGCAAATGGCAAGTGAACATACAAGGCGTCCAGCACAAAGCTGGATCCACAGAATCCAGGCTTCCATGCTGGATGTCTTTCTGATGATGGCCTGGGACAGGGAGCCTTGCATAGAGCATGTATGCATGGGGCGGTTATGCACCGGCTCATTTTTAGTGTGGCCGGTATAGATAGGGCCCTGCCGTCACCGGTCCCGTGTGTGTGAAGGGAGTGGACTTTCCTTACAAACACGCGAAACAAGCGGAGATCCACTATTGGATCTCTGACCGCAGCAGTGGAGTTCTGGGTCTGACCCTTTAGTAAGTGCTGTAAAAAACTCTTAATTCACAGAGTATCCATGCGCCAGTCTTTGTTTGGGAAAGTCGATTTCAGCCAAAGCTATTATTTAGCAATAAGGAATATAGGACCAGATTCACAGATACGTGTGAAATAAGTACACACGGATTCGCAAATATACGCACGCACGTTGCAAGGTGACACCCATGACTCCCCTCGCACGGACAGATTTTTGGTGACTTACGCCTCCATAGGGCAACCTTATGTCTACCGCGTATTTAAGGGCTCAAGTTGCTTAGGTATGTGCGTACATTAATAACTGCGCCCTCAAAAGGCCATTTAAATACCCCCCCACCCACCCACTTTCACGTAATTTTGCATGTACGGAAAACAACCACACCCTCCGCATGTGTGTCACTAAATATAATTTTGAAATCCGTGCCTAAATCCTACGAAACTCGCGTAAAAAAAGTTACTACGCATGCGCTGTTACTCCGATCCTAAAAATATGCACGGAAAAAGCAAAAACATAGCAAAAACATATCTATCATATAACATAATTTTAGTCATGAATATAAAGGCAATGGATCATGCCAGACTTTAAAGCAGGGAATGTTTTCAGGTCACTAGAGAACACTATCTTACTGTTAAAGCACAAGGGTCAGTGTCACATTTCCAGGATGGATCTGGCTTCTCCAGATCCAAAGTTTAGACCTGGGATCATTTCTGATGGCTGGATGGCACAGAGAGGGAATCAGAAAGGGATTCTAGTATGTGGGAGGTGGAAGTATGGTAATGGTACAATGAGGGTTTGCTAAGCGCCCTTCATACTAACCGTGTTTCTGCACTGTCCACATTTTCAGTGAGGATGGTGAAGACATTTTAAGGTGGGGTCCACAGATCGTACGTTTGTACAAGCAGAGGGAGTAGCCTCCCTATGTCTACATGGAAGGCTGGATCCAGTGGGAATATAGTATTGGAACTCTGGATCCGATCCAATATTTGTAAAAATCCAGATCAATTAGGATCTTGATTTAATAGTAGTGGCCATTTTCTGTTGATGTGGATTGCTGCTTATAATGCCTGTTTTTTCACACACCGCATCCCTGCAGGAAAGCAGCGAAAGTAATGCAGTTGTGAGAACTCTGAAGGAACAAAATGTTGTGACAGTGGCTGGAGAATTTGAAAACACTTTAAATAGCGACAGGCTGACAAGTTAACCCTTCCCTAATCCTAACTGTAACCCTAACCCTCCCTGTCCCACAGCCTAACCCTAATCTCCCCATTCTATCAGCTTTACCTTAACCCTCCCTGCACCGCATTCTAACCCTTACCCTCCCCTTCTATCAGCCTAAATGTAACCATCCCTGTTGTGCAGCCTATCCCTAAACCTCCCCTTTTAGCAGCCTAACCTTAACCCTACTTGACCTGCAGCCTAATCCTAACCTAACCTAATCCTGACCTAATCCTAACCCTCTCCGTCCCACAGCAAAATCCAAGTCTTCTCACTATTGGGGCCATTTGACATCATTCCCATTCCCAATTGGAACATATTACAACTATTTCAGGTGCTGATACGGCCATGATACAGTTGGTTCTGCATTCCGATTTCTGCATGCTGTGTATGGAAAACGGGCACCTTTATCATGTGCGCATGCACACACTGTCCTCTTCCGGCATGGATCTATCCAGATTTTCATGCTGGGCGTTGGTCAGGCAGAGGGGCATGGGATAGCTTGCTTAAAGCATGCCCACATGGTGGAAGGGGAGAGGTATATAAATCCTACAGTAGGTTACATCTGATCCTTATTTTCACAGCTGCTGCATTTTCTGTGGTGCTGGTGTGTAAATATTGAGGTACGGCCATGCTGGCGGAAAGTGCTTTAAGACAAGGGGAGTGTTCTCTACTTACACTTATGCCAATTAGGATTGCACGGTGACCCTATAGTGGACCTCCACAGCTGCTGCGTTGCAATGCAATGTAACTATACAAAGAGAACACAAACCAGAAAAATGTTGCTTAGATGGTATTTTACACTTGATAGCCCTGATCATCATCTCTTAATGACGGGCTCCATCTTGAGTGGCTACGGGACTGAGACAAAACATACACTGAGTATCCTGTAATATGTAATCTAAGTGTGGAAGACTGGGGTCGTGACCGCCAAACAAGTAAGATCACTCCTGTGACTAACCTGATTCACAGGGATGAGATAATTAGGTGCGGATACGCTTATATCTGTATCTAACTTAAAGCTCCCTCCCACGCCTCCTCCCCCTTATTTTACGAACTTAGGGCACTTAAGAGTGCCCCAGGGCTTCCCTAACTTCCCGTGCTTATTTTCCTTCTTAAGCTGGAGCTTCTTATGTGTGAACACGGTCCCTGGTATATAGGCTGGCACGGGGTCTGAAACGGCAATTGCATAGGATATATCTGGATTTCATTGAACTATACAGCTCATATGTGGTGGTGACAACTGTATATTGTCCTTAAGACTAATACTAACTGCAAGACAATTTGCATCTATTTACAGTGCCACTGGCCACGGGAACTGTGTATAATAGAACACTAATTCTATCTAATTAACAGGAACTGGATTGTAATTTATCTTTAGTACCGGTTAATCGGAACTTTTGGAATTGATTGATTGTATTAATCTTTTATCTCAGATTTCAGCAATATGGTACCAGATTTATATATAAGCTTTCTTGTGTATTTTTTTTATTGTGATAGATAAATAAATAGTTTCATTAGTAATAAACTAACTAAGGCTGACCATACCATTCACATCACAACAATCATACCAAATAAGACTCGGACAACTTTATTGCAGTTAAAAAGGGGGCATAGGTTTATTGAAATAAAGAACCCTGAACTCTTTAAATTGATTATTAATCGTTTGACTATAAATTTAGGGTTGAGACAAGGTGGCCATAGCAGGTGTGTGTCACCTCAGGAACCTAAAGGACAAACTGGTTGTCAACAAACAGGCGCCTCCCCCCCCCGGCTCCACCACTTCCAAGTGCACACCTCATCAATCTGGAGGAGGCAGACCAAGACCCCCGTCACAGGTCGGGCAGTCTGGCGCTAACTGAAGGGTGCGCCTCTACTCCGAGATATTTCTCCCCACATATTTTTTGCGCCAAAATTAAATGGTGACACAACACCTCTACCGCCAAAGCGAGGTACCCTCAAGTACCTACGCCCGCCACCTAACAACCCCTCAACACCCCAAATAAATTCTTCACAAACAACAAATTTCCTTTATCCGACAGGTGCACGCCATCCTGACGAAACAAGGACTCATCCGAAAATGATATTTGGGGATGGGCAACAACCTGCCCACCGAAGGACAACACCAATTTACTTATAGCTTTATTAATATACTTGCGTGTGCCATCCAGTTTCTTAACAGAACCTACCTTGCAAGACCTCCTCAGGATCATATGAGACCATATTATAAGGAGGTCAGGGAAACTGGAATGTATGGTTGCCAAATCCTTCTTAATGCTCAATTCCAACTCACAGGAAGTGATCACCCCCAAATCATTGCCCCCAAGTGAATCACTGAACAATGGGACAAACCACACTTCATAACTCTTCGAACAAAACTAGGGTAAAACAACTCCCAACGCATACCCCTAAACCCTAACCATTCCAATTCCCATCCCCCCAGCAAATCAACCTTTGGCCTACTCTCCATAAACCTACCCGCCCAAAAAATGAAAGAATGCCCCAAAATCCAAATGGGGCACATGACCTGTAATCAAAAAGAAATTCAACATTGTCAATACTAATATCAAACCAAAATAAATTAAGCAGACACACAACCACATTTACAAAGACAAAGGGAAAAAACACCAGGGTAAGGACACAGAAAACATTGCCAACTTAAATCTCCGTAAGGGGAACAACTCCTGAAAAACCCCCAAACCAAAGCCGAAGCCAATATGGAGACCTTACTAAAGGGGAAAAATGCAGGAGAAAACCCTTTCGTAGTTTAAACTGGCCTTGCTTAACTGCACTAACAACTTACCTAACCTGAATAAAAAATTGGTTAACATAACAACATCCCCACAATAATAATCAACACCTAAATACTTTAAACCTGTAAACCTTCAACCCGAATGTATTTGCGGAAGGCCGCAGATTTCCATCTGCCCATACTCATAATTTGGTCCGCGGACCTGCCCTCCAAGGCCGCAGAAGTTGCCGCCCCTATTCTAAAAGAGTGCGTGCTATAGGAGGTGGGATCCAGGCCTAGTTTACCAACGCACATCTTTAGGACCGAAATAAATTGATATCTAGTAAGGGGAAAAGAGTCCCTGTGAGCTAACCAATTTGACCCACCCGGGTGACCCTCGCTCAAATAGTGCCCCGCTAGAGAAACAGGACAGATGTCGATTATCTCGTGTTTATTAAGCACAACCCATCTACCTTTTTCCAACTGGTCGGTCTTTGATTTATGGATCTTGCA
>WWET01001003.1:411684-422860 GCA_011038615.1 Limnodynastes dumerilii
AAATAACCCAAATAATAAAGTTAAATTAAATTATAATTATTAATTATTTTTAAATAAATATAATAATTTAAATAAAGACTATGCAAGTACATCATTGGTCCATGGCACATTAAGGATTAAACTTACAATGTGACAGGTTTACATTTGCAAAAAGAAAAAACAATTGAAACATTAATGTAATAGTAACATAATAGATTATGCATTAATACAAAGATGTTTTGTGTTGTTAATCAACAAGTGCATTCAGTTGCAGATAACTTTAAAAACCTAATGGCCTTTGTGTGATTCACAATAAGGAAAAACATCTGCACTTAAATCTACGAACTTAGGACAAAATTCAGGCTCTGATTCACAGTTTAAAAATAAAAGAGGAAAGTTACATCTGGGCAAAACTATGTTGATTTCAGGGGGAGTCAAAGTTCATCTGTAGCAAACAGTATTATAGTATTAAAATTTAAAGGTGATTTTTCCCAGCCCAAGTCTTAAAGTAAAAGTGAAGCTGATCAGTATCTGTGTGCAATAAACAAAAGTAAAGTATTCTCCCTGAATGCATTGAATAAAATTAATTTGACTTTCCCTGGTCCTTAGAGAACCATTCATACTTAGCCGAGACTGGGGATGTGGTTAATCAGATTACGAATCTCGTCCATGTGTATATTTAGGTGCGTTCACAAATTCCCTCTTAAGTGTGAATCAGGTCCTAAGTGTCAGCAAAAGTAATACATTACTTTATAAATTAATTAATGAAATTAAAATAAAGTCTGTTAAAATGAATCCAAAGTGCAGTCTCCCTTGAAGAAACCAAGGGTCACAGTGGAAGGGAACTAGTATTGGCCAAGAATAAAGTCTGAAAACGTGGTGATCACATGGCTGATCTCTGGATTCTGCAAGGAGAACTGCACTTTGGATTCATTTGAAAGGACTTTCTTCTAGTCTCATTAATTCAGTTAGAAGATTATTAATTATTTTTCCCGACACTTGCAGTCTATTCACATTCACAGCAGCGCTGTTATTGGGTTCTCATTTTTACACTCTGTTCTATTAATTGGGAGTTTGTAGGATCCCCCTGGAGGAGTGTGGGTCCCCTTTGCGAATGGCCCTTTTTCGAACTGGCTGGGATATAGAAACAGCCGAAAAGCAACTTTCGTCTGTCCCTACTTGGTAATTACAGTCATCGTTGTGGGGACTCGTAACGCTCCTAAAGACTCAGGACAGCTGCAGCTTCAGAAGCACAGTTGGATTTGTTTTATTTATTGCATTGGGCCTGATCCAGACTTAAGTGCTCTACAAGTAAAGTCTACATACACTGGTTAAGACAAAATACATTTCCACATCTTGTTTTTGTTTTTTACATTTCATAATGCTTAAAGATGAAAATATATATTTTTATATTTAATAATTCAGTCTGAAATATTGTTGGTAAGTAACAACATTAAGATATAATGGATTTAAGCAACTCTGACCTGTTTTTTCAGTTTGACACCTATAGTTATCATAATAGCAGAAACACTAAAGGACATTTTATAGTATGACCTGGATTCCTAGGGTTATAGTGCATACCCTGTAGGTTCTACTCATAAAAGCTCTATTAAGTGTTTAAAATGCTCAATGTACTAAAGAAAAAAATCTCTAAATGCTTGCCAAGGTCTTATTTTCCACAAAGTATTTCATTATTATCATTACAAGCAGCTGGATTTGGAGTATTTCTTGATGTGTTTTCAGCTTAATGTAAGATTGTTATATCTTACATATTTTATATGATATTATACAATTATTCTTATACAACTAGAAGGCCCATACTGAGGTGAACTCTCATCAGTTTAAAAACCTCAAAAGTGAAATAATCAACAGTTTTGGTATATAAGCCCAGGGGCCATTAGAAACTAAATTGGTCCCTGGAACAATTCGGAAACTGACTAACATTGCACCTGTAGCCATATACCGGTTGCTACAGGCAACTGCTGCATGACTCGTGTCACAAAATATACAAAGAAAGACTAGAGGTTCTAAACATGTATAGCTTGGAGCAAAGAAGGGACAGGGAGGATAGGATAGCAGCTTTCACTTATATTTCAAAGGAAGTCTGTTCATGAGGGATTGATATAAACTGGATGCTCAAAGGTTTCTAGGTAATGTGTGGGAAAATGGTCACTGATAGTGTAGTTGTTAAGTGGAATAATCTCCCATCTGAGGTGCTTGAGGCTAACACATTAGTATACTGTAACTTTGGAATAAATATAAGAATTTTATAAATCAACCTACTAGCATGTTTTTTGGCACGTGTGAGGAAACCTGTGCACCCGGAGGAAACCCACACAGACACTGGGAGAACATTCAATTTCCACACAGATAAGGCCTTGTCTGGAAATCAAACTTATCCTCTCAGTGCTATGAGGCACAAGTGCTACTCACTGAGCCACGGTACTGTCCCCCCTGTACTGTTATTGATAAATGATGGTAAGTACTACATACTGAAAAATGGACCAGTCAGTTATGGATAGAAAACATATAGCTTTATATAAAGCATCTTAAGGGAGGGAAAATGAAGCATAAAGATTAATATTGTACTCAAATGTGCATATTTATTCATAACCACTGTAGTATAGGAGGTGAATGCAATATGCAATTATTGTATTAAAGCAAGATGAGCCAAAGTAAAGCACAAGTTGACCAAGATAAAACACAAGTGGGTGGAGTAGACATTAGTTTATTTCATTGATGTAGCATACTTCAGAGTCAGCACATAACCATCCTAAAGGTGAGTGTTAGAAATGTTTCTTGTGTTATGAAGCCCAGGCAGCATAAGATACTATTTCTTTCTGGGGTCTCTACTGACAATCTCCCACAGTTTGTATATTTTCCATAGCAGTATAAAAATCACAGTGGACCTCATTCAAAAATGAATACAGATGAGTACGTAAGCATATCAGGTACGTAAGTCCCCTTGACAGGTAACATCTGCGCATTCGCATGCCAGATGTTATGTGTCAGAAGTCCTTGTGAACGGAACTGAGTTCCGTACGTGTGGACTTCTGTAGAGGGGGCCGGTCCTTCAGATTCACACAGGTGGGATAAGGTGCTAATGATGGCCCAGGGGTGGAGAGCAGAACATCAGCACGGATCAGCGTTCGTAATAGCGCAGATCCGTGCATATTACTTAAGGTAGGGTTCTGGGGTTCTTATTAAAGATAAAACCTGGCACGTAGGTTACATTTTCCAACTCCAACCCATTTTGTAAGGTATAAAATTGGCTATTTAGGTAGAGTTGCTAAAAATGCCAGAAATGTGTTACATTTGTGATTAACTGTATATCTCTTTTGTGTTATTGGACCGTATTCACAGATTCGTTTTTGCATGGGGTTGCGTGAGTATTTTTAGGAGCGGATTAACTACGCAGTCGTAGTAACTTTTTCCATGCAAGTTACATAGTATTTACACACATAAGTGCTTAGGGCACAGACTTATGAATCGCACTTAGGGACATACGTGCGGAGGGTCGTGGATGTCTTTCGTATGTTCGAAGTTATGTGAAAGTGGGCGTGGGGAGGCATTTAAATGGGTTTTTGAGGGTGCAGTTAGTAAGATACGCACGTACATAAGTAACATATGCGCGTAAGTACACACATAGAGATAAGGATGCCCTATGGAGGTGTAAGTCACCGAAAAACCGTCCGTGCTAGCGGAATGTCATAGTGCGTGCGTAAAAACGCATACTTAGTAAACACGCATCTGTGAATCCGGTCCATTATTATTATTATTATTATTAATGATGATGATAATAACAATTAAATAATTAGATAAATATTAATATATTGCAAGATTTCCACCTCTGCTTCCCTTTTACACCATCCCCAACTGGTGGCTTCCTCTCATCCTCTCACTGTGCTCTATCCCCTCCTCCCTAATCTGCCAAGCTTGACACCTCACATTTTGCCTTGAGTTTTGTATTTTTGTTATATTTTTATATTTATATTGTTTTTTATTATGTACTATGCTGTTCATCCCTACCCAGTATGTCTGTACTGTATATTATTATGTACTATGTTGTCCATCCCTGCCCTGTGTGTCTGTACTGTATATTATTATGTACTATGCTGTCCATCCCTGCCTTGTATGTCTGTACTGTATATTATTATGTACTATGCCGTCCATCCCTGCCCTGTATGTGTGTACTGTATATTATTATGTACTATGCTGTCCATCTCTGCCCTGTATGTCTGTACTGTATATTATTATGTACTATGCTGTGCAAACCTGCCCTGTATGTCTGTACTGTATATTATTATGTACTATGCCGTGCATCTCTGCCCTGTATGTCTGTGCTGTATTTTGTTGTTGTATTTTGTATGGCCCTGCAGACACCTTGTGGTGCCTTATAGATATAATATAATAATAAAAAAATGTTTCACAAATAATTAAAACTACAACTCCATTTAAACATGGGATATGAAAAAAAAAACACCCGAACCTTAGGAAATTAGAAGGAATTGCAAACAAATTCAGCCTTAGGGCCAAATTAAATACTCCCAAAAGACCTCCAAAAGTTACGCTGCCATAGCCATGACTTAAGTAATCTGTGGTCCGTATATCCGCTGATCTGAGTGGAAGTAGTTAAAGATGCCCATACTGTAAAATTTTAATGCTTCCAAAGTTTAGGCGGGCAGAGGGTATGGGGTCCCTGTCGGACAAAACTATGTACACCTGATGATCCTTATCACAACATCTAGCGCATGACTGCGCGTTACCGGAAAATCACCCAAAAATTCTGTAAGCAGCTTGCAGAATTCAGGTGACATACGGACCCCTGAAGCCTTTAAAGACAATAAAAATGTGCAAACAGATTGATTGGTGATGCCTTATAGTTCAACTCTTTAACATCAAAATGAATAAAATTATTAAAATCAATTGGCATAAATTAAATTGTGTACTAAATGGTCACAATTGGACACATAATTAGCGATCCCTCTGATTGTGATCACATATAATCACTATCTAGCAGTGATCGGTAATCAGATAACACATTGATTCTGAATCCACAGAAATATTGAGTCACATGACATCCAGAGTTTCAATGAGACTTCATAAAATGTTTATGTGGATAATGTGATTGGTGGGAGTCTGGTAACGGTCAGCTGGTCTCATATACAACTTGGACTTTCCTGGCGGGAACCTAAGGTACAAATGCAGGAGGATCCCAGCGGGGAATAAATGAAATGACTATTCCTATTGGGTGTCATGTTATTGAGATATTCTGACCTCCTGTTGGGAATGGGTAGTGTGTGAGCCTGACATTTAGAATGCTGGCATTTAACCTGCCAGCACTGAAGTGACAGCAGTGTTAATTGACTGGAACTCTCCCGCAGGGCCGTTACTAGGGGTGTGCGATAGGGGAGGCCACCCAGGGCACAAAGCTTCAGAGGGCATTAGTAAGTTAATATTTAAGGTTAAATTGGCTTGGAATTCAGGGTCAGGGGGCACCATTTTTCCTCTGGTGCCAAAATTTGTAATTACGCTTCTGCTCTTCCAGAGGAGATAGTGGTTACATAGTGGCAAAGAGAGCATTGACTGAATGAAGGAGATCGGGCGGAAGCAGGAGCGGGGATGAGGTAGGAAAATCCTTACATAAATGGGAATGACTTGGACGTCTGAATAGAGCTTAAGGCCTTAAACACATCCTTACTGTACAATTTTATTATATACCCCTCCCACCTTGTGTAGGCGCTGTATGCATCACCTCTGGATCATGAGGATCCAGATATATATAAGAATTGAATGCGTACTAGTCAGGCTAGATCCGATCCTACAAGAGGCATCTTAGGACTGTGTCTAGACCTACACTGCCGCTGCAAGAGCCTTAAAAAGAGTTCACATGTGGGAACAGAAGAGAAGAAATAGAACCCAAAATATCTGGGGTCCAAAGTCTGCCTCAGAATAAAGACCTAAAAGGAAGAGCAGCCAAAGCAATTGTTACCTGAAGCCGCAACAGACACAAGCAATTTACTGATTTCACCAATTATTATTATTATCGTTTACTTATAGGGTGCCACAATGTACAAAATACAGTACAGACATACAGAGTAGGGATGGACAGCATAGTATATATTTAATACAATATGACTATAGAAATATCACAAAAATCAAGCACAGAACGCAAGGCAAAATGCAAGGTGTCAAGCTTGGTAGATCAGGGAGGAGGGGAGAGAGTACAGGGAAAGGTTGAGAGGGAGCCACCAGGTGGGGATGGGGTAAAAGGGTAGCAGAGGGGGACAAGAGGGTATGAAGTGAGGGGTGAAGGAAGGAACAACACTAGGATGGAGGGCCCTGCTCACGTGAGCTAACACCCTAAATGGAAGGGAAGAACTTACAGAAGACATAAGGAGGGGGAAGGAAGTGGACAATTCTTTGCAGTGTGCTGTTTGTATACTCATGGAAGGAGAGAACATATTTTGAACACCCATCCCAGAGGCTTATAACTTTGGACTGACTAGGGCTAGTGGACAGGGGCAAAAAGTAGGATTTATAGAGACGGATTTCCATGCCATAAATAATTATGCCAAAATAATTTCAGACAATACTATGTTCCTTTCCAAACAGTTCCTATCCCACTCAAAATTGCAAGATATATTCTGGGCTGCTGATGGGTGCACACAACCCAAACTGCTCTTTATGTGCAGAGAACACATGCCTTCCAACTCTCCCCGAATTCAGCACAAAGACCTGACAGAGCAAGGCAAGACAGGACAAGATAATTGGTCCTCTCTGTACATTTTCATAATCCACTACATGGCTTTGCTTTAGAGGATCCTAGATGTCAAATAGATTGTTCTTTTCATAGCAAAATAAGGCACAAAACACATAAGAAACATTGGGGGTAGATCCTGAGATACGTATGCTAGGGTATTTACGCTAGCCGGTGACGTATGTATGTACGCGGCAGATGTTACAGCACGTAACTCTGAACGTATGTACCAGCATCGTATCAACAGTGTAACTATAAACGAAGGGGTGTGACATTCATACGACACCTGTAATTACCTTTTGGAGGTAGGGTGAGGCATGGGTTTGGCAAGCGTAAAACGGCAAAAGTACGTACGGCCCAGGGGAGTGCATAGTAAATACGCTACGCCTTGAAAAGTAATGGAAACGTAGCTCTGGATCTGGCCCATTATCAAAAACCCGGGTATTTTTGTAGACCCGGGTCTAATGACCCCAGATTCAGACACGGGAAAAAAAAAAGGTTTTTCCCAGGTCTCATACTGGGCTGGTGGCAATGTGAACCATCCCGTGCTGTTTTTCAACAGGGGTCCTTCACAAAGACACCTAATTGGACAGATTTCTTCGCATTGCTATGGTAAAAGTAAACAAATTTGTAGCCAGGAGCCGAGCACAGGGAAAGGTTAGTACTTATATGTATCCTTTCTGGTCCGTTTCAAAATGTAGTACTTGTATGTCCCCTTTCTGGGGGGAAAGGTTGGGCACTGTCCATGTGTAAGTGCCATTAGGCATCTAAAAATGGGGGCCGGGGCGGGGGAAGGGACCTACGGATCACACACGTCCTATTACTGTACATTGACTAGATCCCTCTACCAATTTCCTCCCGTGAAAACGCCCCTCTGAGGCCAACACATTGACTTGTGTTATGGTATGGATGACACAACTGAATGCATGAACAGTGCAAAACAATGTAGAGATATGCTCCGACATCAGTTAGTTTCTTCTTTTTGCAGATGTAAAGGGATCCCAGGTAATAGACCTGATACAGTAAATATCCTGGAAAATGTCTCTGTCATCTGAGATGACAAAATAAATCATTAAACATTGTCAGGGAAAATATGGATTAATGAAACATTCAGATGCCGGTTTTGCATAATTCATCAAGATATAAAATCATGCATTGCAAAATGTGGAAAATATTCAAAATGATTGAAGAATAAAAAGCTGTTATGCTGTCATCAAGAGATAGGTCACGGACCTAAGCATTGTTCTAAGAATTGTGACCATTAGACACAAAGGAGTTGCAGGAAGTCAATTAGCAGAAACTAGAAATACCAGGAAATACAGTCATTAACAAAGCTGGCTGAAATGATATTTAGGCCCTAAATAGGAAATTACAATTAATAAGAGAATATGGACTTAAATGTGCTGTCTGTACACCCACCAAAAAATCATTATGTACTAAGTGGTATGAAAAGATGGCTAAGGGCTGGACTCAGGGCTAGATGTACTAAGGGGCGAATTAGGCAGCAATTATAAATCGTCAGTCGGTAATTTGGGTTTTCAAATTGCCAAAGGGGCGATTTGTGTTGGAGATTTATAATCAATAGTGACATACGGTCATTTGCTGAGGGACAGCAAAGAAGAAGGACCAAGGCTTCAAGATGCCACATGAAGAAAGAAGAGCTCCGGAGATCCTGATGTCTTCAAGCAAGTCCTATGAAGCAAGAAGACATCAGGGGCCAGATTTACTAAGCTTTGGGTTTGGAAAAGTGGAGATGTCCATAGCAACCAATCAGAGTTTAGCTGACATTCTCTAGTATGTAATATGAAAGTGAGAGATTAAATCTGATTGGTTGCTATAGGCAACATCTCTACTTTTCCAAACACGCAGCTTAATAAATCTGGCCCCTGGAAGACATCATGAAGAATTTATGATCATTTATTTATCTATTTCATTTACAGCCTCCATCTGAGCTTATGTGCTGAAATCTGTCTCTTCATAATATCATGGAGACCAGTTGCTCAATATCTTTTCCATCTATTACTATCTATAGCTTTCCACTCGCACTTGTGTGTTGATATTTATCGTTTCTTAACATCGTGGAGACAAGTTATTTAATATCATTTGGAGCATTGAATTATTAGAACTGTGTCTATGGCTATAGTTTATAAAGTCACAAAGTTGGTGTTTTTACTATTTGTCAGCTGTTAGTTAACTTTATTTATTGTATACAAGTTTTAATATGTTATATTGTTTTTGTATAAATAAAAGTGCATGATATACTCCTAGCGCTTCCATTTTTTCTATTTTTTGTCTTGTTTGGGGGCTGGTCACCTTGGTGTTTATCTGATTGGGCAAACCACACCATATTCTAGAGCGCATATTTGGCTCCTGCTGGTGTCAATTGTTTTTTATTTTCATTTCTGTGATAACTTTCCGCAGCCGCTGCCTATATGCATCCGTTTGCATGTTACAAATGCATGCACCTTTGTACATCCTATCCAGAGATGCATATGTGGCAGCTCTAAATAGGACTCACACAGTGCAAGCAGTGGATTTGCTTTTCCGTTGCTCAATAACTCTGGATCAGGTCCAACATGTATATTTCTTTCTCTCCTTGGACTAGAAACAGAACTCTTCCGCCACTGAGGTAGGAGCGACAACTGCAGTGGCAGAGGAGTTCCGATGCTGGATCTCAGCGAGATTCTAATTCCCGTCTGCGTGAGGACAGGCCACTGCCCTCACAGACATGGGATGTCCAACACAAGGATCCTACCTTAACATTCCTACACTTGCCCGACCCTGGAAGCAGAAATCTTGGGGCAATTTCATGAAAACCCCGGCTTTTTCATGGTAACCTGAACGGGGTATTACTCTCTCGGAGAGACCCAGCTTCACCGTTCACATTGCCAGAAAAAGCCGGGGTTTTCATGAAAGCCGGCAATTTCATGAAAACCCCGGTTTTTTTATGGTAATCTGAACGGGGTATTACTCTCTCGGAATGTCCAGGAAATTTGGGCAGTTCTCCCGGTAGACCCTGCAAATCTCCTGCAAGGGAATTGAGGCCCGTGGTTTCATGGAAACCATGGCCTCAAGTCTGGCACCCCTGTCTGGCAACACTAGTATCCTAGTGTTGCTAGGGACAGTGAGGGACTTAATAACGCAATTTGCCCCCATCCTTATTAAAGCTAAAAGGAGTAATTAATAGTCAAGGGGCAGGGCTTAATGGTGCAATTTGCATAAATCACATCATTAAGCCCCGCCCCCTGTATGCATCTGTGGCTTCCCTCCAGGAGAAAAGCTTTTGAAAGTCAGCAACTCTGCAGTACATTCATGATTTTGGCAGTCGCCAACCCTCTTCAATAGTATCTGTAGCAGTGGATTGCAAAGGTTCCCCTGAACCTTGGTGTCCATCATAGCTGTCCCCCTTGTTCCCCCCCTGTTGCCGGGTCTTCACAAAGCAGGTGCTTTGCAGTCTATGAAATTGTTTTGTCAGTGTATTCACACTTATTGCACTTGTGTTGTGAATGCATACTTTTAATGATAAAATGACGCAAATACAGTTATACTTTCAAATGTTATACAATACTCCTTTATCTATGTGGGAACTGCATACAGATTTAATGAATAGTTAAGAATCCATATAACTAGGATGTGCCTCTAAACTATATACTATAAACTACAGTATATATAAGCTATATACTGTATATATACTATAAAATAAAATGTATGTGGAAAAAAGCTTTACTCTCCAGAAAATCTCCCATTTCAGGCCTCGTCTTTGTCCTCTGGTGTTGGTAATGAAGTACATATATGCATGGCAAAAAAAACAAGCAAAAACCCATTAAATGCATGCAAGTCAAAAATGTCAGTATAGTGTAGTCTATGCAGAGTGTGTTTTTTTTAAACTTGTTATATTCTTAAGTTAAACAGTATAAGAATGGTGAGGTGTATAGGGTTGTGTTATAACTAAGAATAGGGGTTAATATTGAATGACAATCTCCTCCGTCTTACACTTACACCAGCCCTGACCTGATATAGGACTTCAGGAGCAAGCACAAGGAAACATGCTACTGCTAGCGCGCTCTTCTCATTTAATATAATGGAACGCCCATAACCACTAGCACAGAGTACACGGAAGCGGACACAGGCGGATCAGCCGCTTTGTGTACGCTCTTTTGTGCTCTCATCCATTGTGCACAAGTGCATTGTTATAAATCGCTGCACTTTGACCTAAAATAAAGTGTAGGTGTAGCACTGGATCAGGTCCTATGTATTTTTATATTTGCTAACAACATATAAAGGTAAAAAAAATTCTGTAAAACAGAGCAAAATAATAAAAATTTTGCTGGACTGATTTACAAATGTAATAACATCAACATAGGATATATTAACAATAATAATAATAATAATAATAATAATAATAATAATAATAATAACAATAATAATAATAATAAT
>WWET01001003.1:423125-440596 GCA_011038615.1 Limnodynastes dumerilii
TTATTATTATTATTATTATTATTATTATTACTATTACTATTATTATTATTATTATTATTATTATTATACAGTAGTATACAACTACATATAACAAAATAAAAATCTTGATAGGGCTAACGTCCAACATGAAGAGTCTTGACCTTTTTTCTGTAAAGGAAAAATAGTGGTTTTCTTTCTGCTAGATGTATCAAAGACCTAAAAACCTGAAAGAGAGCATCATCAAAGGTTCTTCAGAGGTACAAAAGTGCATTTGGCCGTTTCTATTTCTGCTTTTCAAGAGAAGGGGATGAAGTGCAATTCTTAGAAGCCTGCAGAAATGAACAAATGTAACTTTTCCATGGCTAATCTAAATTACCTACTGACAACCTTACGGTTGTTGTGAGCAGTGGAACAATGAGGCATGTGGACACTGAATAGTTATGTAGTGCTGTACGGAGAAGGCCTCTTCATGTTCCATTCACCTCTGTGTCTGTTTATATTCTGTGGCCTTGAAGTCTTTGGCGTATATACTTTTAGCTCTGATTTTTTTGTGTGGGGATCATTGACTGTTTACTATAGAGCTGATGCAGGCTGAAGAGATGTGGAGTCCTACATGTTTTATCCCTTGTCAGAGCTGGCTTCAATTAAATTAATGGATCCATTCAGCTCTCTCTTTCCGCTTTCAGCTGCATCACAGCAGAATACATTAAAAGAATCTTAAGCCTCAAGATGGTACATCATGGCATTAGCCAGGGCACTCATTTTCCTCTGTCTCCTTTTTCTGTAAATCAAATAATTAATGAGATCTTCACCTCAATAGAGCTCTTCATCAATATTTTGTAGCAATGGAAAAATATGTGTGTTTCGTTCGTGGAAGTGCTTTTATGTCAGATCAGGGTTTTGTGGGAAAGGGAACAAGCTCTAAAAACCAGAATATATTGACCAGATTTCTCTTTATTTTAGAAAATATTAAATGTTAATCTAGGCTTTGTCATTTGATGGTCTTCACATATATGACCTGCCAGGGGGACAAGTTGACCGGCTCGAGCCCCATAACAAGGATGTAAGGCCCCCCGTCTGTCATGGGTACAGAGAAGTTGTTGGAGGCTAGCAGCTTAAAACAGCACTCAGCAGTTTGCTGAGCAATGTTTATAAATACATTGCCAGCAGCTCTCAGCTTGCTGAGTGATGTCTTAAGATGTCAGCCTCTGGCAGCTTGATTAGAGTTGCATGAATGCAGGGTGGGCCACATGATGTTCTGCAACGGAACTATGGAATTCAGTTCCGTACTTTAGAATAGAGGAGAGTTCTGTTACCAGACATCAGCATGCAAATCCCCGCACATAGGCATGCTGATGAGGGTAAGTGGGTGGTGGTAGGCAGATCTGCCTTCGGATGGATGCAGATCCATGTGGTGAAGGTAGGGTCCTCTGCATGTGTGGACTTCGTGTAGACCTTCATGCGTACAAACACACAGAGGTCTAGATCAGGTCCATTATGTTTTGATGGTGAAAAGATTGCATTGGGCCCCCTAAACTCTTCAGTCACCTGGAAATACTCCCAAAAGGCAGATTAATATTCATCTTAATCTCCAGAGCAACAGTCCAAGAAGCATGTATATGAAGCCCCAATTGTGGAAGGAGAAGTCCCTGCAGTTCTAATGAGACAAACTCTATACTTTAGAATTCATCAGTTTGGGTCCATCCAGCCTCCATGTGTCCTGATGGCCATGCAATGAAGATGATAATCTTAATAATTTGGATCAACGTTAAAGTGGAGCTATAGGGAAAAATCTTCTCAACGGGGCATTATTATAGTGCTATCCAAGAAGGCTTGGTCTAGAATAAGGATTCTTGGAGCTCCAGGTGGACAATATCTGCTGCAGGGGACAAAAAACCCAGCTTTTGAACCGGGTTGCCTATTCTACCGCAATATCCGGGAGACTCCCGAAATTTGTGCAGCCGTAAAAACTCCTGTAAGTCTCGACCCCCTGTCAATCTCTATTGTAATCCCTAGAGTTACTAGGGATGGGTGGGGCTTGATGACACCATTACATATTACAGTAGTGATTGACAGAGGGTGGGGCTTAGTGACTTCAGTTGCATAAATCATGTCATTTAGCCCCCCTCCCTCATACTGGAATCTATTTCTTCCCTTCAAGATCTCCCGGAGGGAAGAAATAAATAATAGGCAGACCTGGTTTTAAAATAGGTAGAGTGAATGCATTTTTATGAAGCCAACCAGCAGATTAATTCAGGGTTGGTCTATCAGGGCATGTGCAGACCGAGGTTCTTAGCAGTCTAATGTGATCTGGTGGGAAAGTTGCTAATTTGAGAGTTTATTTTAAAATTAAACTTTTACTTCTTGGTATTTTTATCTTTCTTTTACAAAAGTTAACAAATTAAATTTGTTTCTACTAAAAAGTAAAACTTTATACATACTTGGATGTAAATCTCCCACAGTGTAATGTATTTTCAAATCAAAGGAATATAAAAAAAAATGTTCAGGTGAAAAAAAAAGATAATTCTAAAAATTGTTAAAAACTTTGAAAGTTGGTTTTTAGAAACAGAAACATGGACTTTGTTTATTTCACAGCCTGTTATGTTATGAGCATGACCCTATGGTTAAGGAGTTGTGAAATGGTTAAAACTGTCTTTCATGAAGTAATGTACTTCTTTGCTATTAAGAATCATTTTGCCATTACATGTGCAGTAGTCTTGCAAATGACAAGCCTGAATGCAGTAGCTGTGTGAGGCCTGATGTTGGATCCTGTTACTGAATTCCTTTTACCGACCGAAAAAACTTCAAGAAAATGAACATCTTAGGCTGTTCTATCTTAATGGATCAAAAGGCCATGTAATTTGTGTAAAACATCCACGTATGTGGCAAAGTATCAATGATTGCCATGTTAAAATCCCTCTATTAAGGAAATGTGAGGGCCTCAATCTTGTGGAAAAGCACAACAGAAACTTTATATTCTGCTTCTGTTAAACATATTTATATTGTAGAGCATTAAGCAGCATTTACCATTCACCACCCCCCTTGATGGCTACTCTCTGTAACTAATCTGAGTTCAATAGTGACAGGTGCAAACCTACTTACACTGCAGGTTCCTGATAATAGAAGGACTCATCTCCCCTGTCTGGCATGATGAAAAACACCTGGTTATCACATTTATTTCGTTATTTTTTTTGTTTGTTCCTATAGCATTATAGCTACGGTGGGAACATAACTTATAAACAAGTAGCGGTGCTTCACCACCCAGCAATTGTAGCCCCTAATATGTAATATTAAATCATCCACATGTTGCATGGGGTGTTATTTTCTGATAGACCATCATACGGTAGCTGAATGGCGACTTCTGGCAATTGCCGGCAGTCTCCATTTTAGAAAGCGGCTGTGCTGCGACTCCCAGAGTCGCAAAGATTTCTGCGCCGGCTTGAAAGTGTTTTTACCAAACTCCAACCATAACTCTTTCCTAACCCTAACCGCCTGTTTCCTGTAGCCTAACCCTAGTCTTCTACTTTGTAAGCCCTAACCAGGGAAGGAACTACCATTGGTGCAACAGGTGCAGCGGCACCGGGGACCCATGCTGATACAAGGGCCCATAGCCGTCGTCACTGCAGCAATGAAGCTCCCCACTGGGTTACCTGGATATCATCAAGGCCAAAGCATATTTTATGCAGTTGGACCCACAACTCACTAATTCCGCCTCTGGCTCTAACCCTCCATGTACCGCAGCCTAACCCTAACCCTCCCCTTATGCCCTTACCCTAACTGTAATGTCCACTGCAGCCACAGCCTGACCCTAACCTAAGGACATAAATAGGGGCAGTTTCACAGGGCGCAAAGTCAAAATGGGATGCAAGTCGGTTTATTTTTAAGGTTAAACTGGTTATTAATATAAGCTTGGGGGCGCCATTTTCCTTTCCCCCCTGGCGCTAAAGTTTCTAGTTACAACTTTGCCCTATACCCACCATAGCTTCTGCCGCCTCTTCCTTTTGGGATTGGGTCAAAATAGGTGTCCGTTCCCATAGAAATTCTCTATATTTCCATTCTTGGTGGCTGTATCATTCTTGGAATAGGGTCAGCTGACCGGCACCTGCATCCCTGTTGCAGGGGTGTTCCATCTAGACTGCTAGATACATAGGGCTGGATCCAGAACTTATAAAGCTAGGAGACTAACATACGCTGCCTACATAAGTCTCCTATCAGTCTGTATTGCACATGTGCAGTACAAAGGAATTCTACATAAGCACTCATCCGTCCAATGCAGCAGTCTCCACGCGGCGGGCAGGCCATAGTGGTAATCGTACAGTAATGGCATTCCAAAGCCCTTACATGCAATACACCATTCCGTATGTGGGCATACAGAGACTTAAGTTAGGGCTCTGCATGTGGAAGCTCTGTATGGTCAGTGGGAGTGAAGGGGGTGTGCACTTCCCTTGTATGTACAGAATTCTGGAATTCTGTTGTCTAACATACAGAAATTACTTCAGTCCATATAACCAAAGAAAATTAAACTCTATACCGCCATTACTGATCATGAAATGTAAAAACGATCACATAAGAAGCACAATTACTTTGCATATCCATCATTTATCACAAGATTTAAATAGTCATAGACCGAGCGGAAATATAAAAATCTATTGTCAAAATACGAGTGTGCAAAGAAGGAAAAAGTGTCAAGTGATTAAAAAGTTTCATATAAATAAGGCTAATCCGGCTGCTGTGGTTAGGGGTAGAATATACCCGAAACTAACTAAATGTTATTAACACTGCTACAAATATATTATGCTTGTTACACCAGCAGACGCTTCTTAGGTGTGTATCCTTAGTAAAGGATCTACTGTGCATGCGTATCAGGTCCTTTGCGCAATCTACGTACCAGTTCGGTATGTAGATTGCCTCCGTGCGCTCTTTAAAGGCCGCACAGAGTTTTTTCAGTAGAAAGAAGTAGAAAGGTGTGATGCCGCCTGGGGGAGGGATTATGTAGAATTGGGAAGGGGGAGGGATTATGTAGAATTGGGAAAGGGGAGGGATTATGTAGAATTGGGAAGGGGGAGGGATTATGTAGAATTGGGAAAGGGGAGGGATTATGTAGAATTGGGAAGGGGGAGGGATTATGTAGAATTGGGAAAGGGGAGGGATTATGTAGAATTGGGAAGGGGGAGGGATTATGTAGAATTGGGAAAGGGGAGGGATTATGTAGAATTGGGAAGGGGGAGGGATTATGTAGAATTGGGAAAGGGGAGGGATTATGTAGAATTGGGAAGGGGGAGGGATTATGTAGAATTGGGAAAGGGGAGGGATTATGTAGAATTGGGAAGGGGGAGGGATTATGTAGAATTGGGAAAGGGGAGGGATTATGTAGAATTGGGAAGGGGGAGGGATTATGTAGAATTGGGAAAGGGGAGGGATTATGTAGAATTGGGAAGGGGGAGGGATTATGTAGAATTGGGAAAGGGGAGGGATTATGTAGAATTGGGAAGGGGGAGGGATTATGTAGAATTGGGAAAGGGGAGGGATTATGTAGAATTGGGAAGGGGGAGGGATTATGTAGAATTGGGAAAGGGGAGGGATTATGTAGAATTGGGAAGGGGGAGGGATTATGTAGAATTGGGAAAGGGGAGGGATTATGTAGAATTGGGAAGGGGGAGGGATTATGTAGAATTGGGAAAGGGGAGGGATTATGTAGAATTGGGAAGGGGGAGGGATTATGTAGAATTGGGAAAGGGGAGGGATTATGTAGAATTGGGAAGGGGGAGGGATTATGTAGAATTGGGAAAGGGGAGGGATTATGTAGAATTGGGAAGGGGGAGGGATTATGTAGAATTGGGAAAGGGGAGGGATTATGTAGAATTGGGAAGGGGGAGGGATTATGTAGAATTGGGAAAGGGGAGGGATTATGTAGAATTGGGAAGGGGGAGGGATTATGTAGAATTGGGAAAGGGGAGGGATTATGTAGAATTGGGAAGGGGGAGGGATTATGTAGAATTGGGAAAGGGGAGGGATTATGTAGAATTGGGAAGGGGGAGGGATTATGTAGAATTGGGAAAGGGGAGGGATTATGTAGAATTGGGAAGGGGGAGGGATTATGTAGAATTGGGAAAGGGGAGGGATTATGTAGAATTGGGAAGGGGGAGGGATTATGTAGAATTGGGAAAGGGGAGGGATTATGTAGAATTGGGAAGGGGGAGGGATTATGTAGAATTGGGAAAGGGGAGGGATTATGTAGAATTGGGAAGGGGGAGGGATTATGTAGAATTGGGAAAGGGGAGGGATTATGTAGAATTGGGAAGGGGGAGGGATTATGTAGAATTGGGAAAGGGGAGGGATTATGTAGAATTGGGAAGGGGGAGGGATTATGTAGAATTGGGAAAGGGGAGGGATTATGTAGAATTGGGAAGGGGGAGGGATTATGTAGAATTGGGAAAGGGGAGGGATTATGTAGAATTGGGAAGGGGGAGGGATTATGTAGAATTGGGAAAGGGGAGGGATTATGTAGAATTGGGAAGGGGGAGGGATTATGTAGAATTGGGAAAGGGGAGGGATTATGTAGAATTGGGAAGGGGGAGGGATTATGTAGAATTGGGAAAGGGGAGGGATTATGTAGAATTGGGAAGGGGGAGGGATTATGTAGAATTGGGAAAGGGGAGGGATTATGTAGAATTGGGAAGGGGGAGGGATTATGTAGAATTGGGAAAGGGGAGGGATTATGTAGAATTGGGAAGGGGGAGGGATTATGTAGAATTGGGAAAGGGGAGGGATTATGTAGAATTGGGAAGGGGGAGGGATTATGTAGAATTGGGAAAGGGGAGGGATTATGTAGAATTGGGAAGGGGGAGGGATTATGTAGAATTGGGAAAGGGGAGGGATTATGTAGAATTGGGAAGGGGGAGGGATTATGTAGAATTGGGAAAGGGGAGGGATTATGTAGAATTGGGAAGGGGGAGGGATTATGTAGAATTGGGAAAGGGGAGGGATTATGTAGAATTGGGAAGGGGGAGGGATTATGTAGAATTGGGAAAGGGGAGGGATTATGTAGAATTGGGAAGGGGGAGGGATTATGTAGAATTGGGAAAGGGGAGGGATTATGTAGAATTGGGAAGGGGGAGGGATTATGTAGAATTGGGAAAGGGGAGGGATTATGTAGAATTGGGAAGGGGGAGGGATTATGTAGAATTGGGAAAGGGGAGGGATTATGTAGAATTGGGAAGGGGGAGGGATTATGTAGAATTGGGAAAGGGGAGGGATTATGTAGAATTGGGAAGGGGGAGGGATTATGTAGAATTGGGAAAGGGGAGGGATTATGTAGAATTGGGAAGGGGGAGGGATTATGTAGAATTGGGAAAGGGGAGGGATTATGTAGAATTGGGAAGGGGGAGGGATTATGTAGAATTGGGAAAGGGGAGGGATTATGTAGAATTGGGAAGGGGGAGGGATTATGTAGAATTGGGAAAGGGGAGGGATTATGTAGAATTGGGAAGGGGGAGGGATTATGTAGAATTGGGAAAGGGGAGGGATTATGTAGAATTGGGAAGGGGGAGGGATTATGTAGAATTGGGAAAGGGGAGGGATTATGTAGAATTGGGAAGGGGGAGGGATTATGTAGAATTGGGAAAGGGGAGGGATTATGTAGAATTGGGAAGGGGGAGGGATTATGTAGAATTGGGAAAGGGGAGGGATTATGTAGAATTGGGAAGGGGGAGGGATTATGTAGAATTGGGAAAGGGGAGGGATTATGTAGAATTGGGAAGGGGGAGGGATTATGTAGAATTGGGAAAGGGGAGGGATTATGTAGAATTGGGAAGGGGGAGGGATTATGTAGAATTGGGAAAGGGGAGGGATTATGTAGAATTGGGAAGGGGGAGGGATTATGTAGAATTGGGAAAGGGGAGGGATTATGTAGAATTGGGAAGGGGGAGGGATTATGTAGAATTGGGAAAGGGGAGGGATTATGTAGAATTGGGAAGGGGGAGGGATTATGTAGAATTGGGAAAGGGGAGGGATTATGTAGAATTGGGAAGGGGGTCTGTCAGCGCCCGGAGCACAAGCTCCACCAGCTCCACCCTCCAGCTACTCACCTGGCCCTAGATACAGAAATACCTCATTGTAAAATATCTCTCAGGGATGTAAGGTGTGATGAAGGGTAATATCTAGAATGTCACATCAATAAAGCTCCAATCCGGAGAAGGTGAAAGAGTCTTGTCAAGAAGAAGAATTTGGTAGCGTTATTCCTTTTTGCTTGTTTATTTTTTAATTCATGAACACATTTGAGATATGAAAAATACCTTAAATATTTCATGAAAAAAGACGAGACATTAAAATGACATTTCATGAAAACAGAGCAGACATTAAGATGACATTTCAAATATTTAATAAATAAATAAAAAATTAAGTAAAATTGGAATTTCACTTTCCATGACCTCCAAAGACATATTCGAGTGAACTGCTGGATATTTGAGTGCCTAACAGTTTATAAATGAGATGAAAAGTATATTTTGAAAGTAATACCGATAGCACTGTTTTATTATCAGGCAGAACCTTGTACTTTTATGATAATTACAATCCAGATCCTTATAACTGATGGAGGAATGCTTTTAACAAAAAAAAACATCTCATTTGAATGTAGTACTTATTGACACTATCAATATTAAATTACTTACAAGGCACAAATGGAAATTGCAAGATTTATGTGCTCAAAGTGTAATATGTCTGGTTTCTGGTTACAAGCAAGTGATGTTTAGTAATTATTCCCATATATCATTACATAACTTACAGCCAACACTCTTCCTCTCATTTAGAAACAAACAAGTCAACAAAACCTCACAAACTAAAAGAAAAGAAAACTCTAATGGTAATGTGATTTGCAGATGACATATGGAAATTTTCTCCACACATGGCACCTAAGCTAGTGTGATATTCAGTCAATTAATTAGGTAGTTGTTGGGTATGTTGGTAAGTTTTGGTGTAAAAGACCAATGATGAGTGTTACCAGTCTCGTGTGAATTCATTACTGGAAGGGATCTGGCTACATAAGACCATGTGAGGCAATGATCCTGTTACAGGTGAGAACTGCCACGGCACATATTTTAATTAGGAGTCTGGTTTTCACTGGAGCCCCTGATGGTGAGGAGACTTCTGATGGTGAGGAAACTAGGCCTCAGTCTCCTAGCAGGTTGTAGCCCCTGGAGACTACTCTCGGAAGGGTGTGGGTCTCTGGTTTGAATGGCCCTTTTTTGAAAAAGCCGTTCTCTCCCAGCCATTTGTGAAGTGCCTGGAAAATTGTCTGCTTCTGCCTAGCCGAGGCAAAGCAATCAGTCTTTCCCAGGACAAACAGGCAGCGGTGAATGGTAAGTATGAACCTAACCCACACCCTTTTCCTTCCTTTTACCCTAATCCTCCCGTTCCATTACCGTAACCCTAATCCTCTCTTCCCCACAGCTCTAACCCTCTCTTCCCCACACCTTGACCCTAACCCTCCCTTCTCTGCAGCCTGACCCAAAGACTCCCCTTCTCGCAGCCTGACCCTAGGACACCCCTCCCTGCAGGTTAACCCTGAGACTCCCCACCCTGCAGCCTAACCCTAATACCCCCCTCCCTGCAGTCTGACCCTAAAACTCCCCTCCCCACAGCCTAACCCTAAGACTCCCTTCCCTGCAACCTGACCCTAGGACTTCCCTCCCTGCAGATTGACCCTAAGACTTCTCTCCTTGCAGCCTACCCCTAAGACTCCCCTCCCTGCAGCCTGACCCTAAAACTCACCTCCGCGCAGCTTAATCCTAAGACTCCCCTCCTCGCAGCCTGACAATAAAACTCCCATCCCCACAGCCTAACCCTAAGACTGCTCTCCCGCAGCCTGACCCTAAAACTGCCCTCCACGCAGCCTAACCTTAAAACTCCCTTCCCCGCAGCCTGATCCTATTACTTAACTCCGGTCCGGTGCAGTGGGTCTAGTCTCCAGTGGTAGCGATTTCCGAATGAATGAATGAATGAATGGGTAAGTATGCCGAACAGCATTCTTATCCATTCAATCATAAAAATGTCACAATAGTAGTATTTTCAAAATAGAGGAAGCTGAAAATGAACTTTTGACTGCCTGAATTTCTAAAATACTATTATCAGACCGGAGACTGCATCCCCTCCTGGAAATAGTGATGTGTGATGTTAAACCGGAAAAAGAAATTCATCAACACAGAAGATTCTGGCAGGAATGAGAGTCTAATGTCACAATGAAAATGATAGCAATAATCCCAGTGAGGGAAGAACACATGAATGGAGAATAGCCATGTACATGGAAAGACACTGTGTAACAATGGCCAGGTGGAAGGTAAGCCCCACAAGATCAAAAACAATAAACAAGATAAGGGCACTTATACACTCCCACAACTGACACTTCAAGGTAAAGAAAGGCACAAGGAACTGGGAACTAGGTAGTAGCAAGGAGGAAACCAGGAGACAACACATAGGAAGCCAACAGAGGATTAATTCACTCTGAAATCACAGATAAAACAGTAGCCAAAAACTAAAGGACTAGAGACTAGACTAGACATCTCTTGAGCAAAAAAGAACCAAACGCTATAACCAGCAGTGTGGCGTAGCACTGCCAATTCGTAAAGGCTGACCTCTGATTGTTCAACATCTGTCATGACCCAAATATGATTGGCTGTTGTCCTAACTGTAACCTAGAAACCATTGCACCAATAGAAAGTAGTTGAATAAGCGTGCATCTATCAACAAGACTGAGGGGGCGCTCCATATGGTTGTGTTTAATATTATATTTTATTATTATTATTATTATTATTATTATTATTATTATTATTATTATTATTATTATTATTATTATTATTATTATTATTATTATTATTATTATTATTATTATTATTATTATTATTATTATTATTATTATTATTATTATTATTATTATTATTATTATTATTATTATTATTATTATTATTATTATTATTATTATTATTATTATTATTATTATTATTATTATTATTATTATTATTATTATTATTATTATTATTATTATTATTATTATTATTATGTTGATTGCAGGGGAGTCATATTTCATCTTTTGCAAACAGTACTAGTGTTGAGAGGTGATATTTCCCAGCCCAAGTCTAAATAACAGTGTAATAGTAAAGATGGTTAGTATCTGTTTTCAGTAAGCAATTCAAAGAAATATCCCTGCATGCAAAGAATACAATTAACTTGACTCCCCCCATAAACAACATGGTTTTGCCCAGGAGTGACTTTAAGTTCTTATTTTAAGAAATTTCTTAAGTCTGAATCAGGACCTAATTCTGTTATACAAATATTTAACAAACTGCAAGATGCTACATCTTTGTAAAGAAGCACTATAAACATAAAAGAAACACTTTATAAGCATAATACAATCCTTTAAACAAATAAAGTGCAAGACAATTATATTTATTTATTTTATTTATTTGTGATAAATATTTTTGTTTAGGAAAATATTATAATACAATCTCATATTTTCATACCTTGGACTTCTTTCCTCTACAATCCATATTCAGACATGAGTAAATCATTTGACAATTAAGCTGTAATCTTAAACACTGAAAACAATTCAATGAGTCTTTTCTGTTTGAAACCTGCCTGCCTTTATGTACTTGAACAATGATGTCACATTTATAGCTTCAATGATTCTTAAACAAAACCCCACAAAACATTTGAATCCTCTGTGTTATAAGGTAGCTATAAAATGAGCTTCATAAACACGGACCCTTGAAGTGCTGTTTAATGTTTATGTCAATAATTAAATGAAATGTGACAAGGTTAGTAAGCCTGGAGATTTTCAGCACGGCATGATTGCCTTGAAATATTTTGTCTCCCAACAATCTGCTTGGCTCCAGTTCCCTACAAAGCTGACTCCATGCTAATCCTGTTGGCTATTTAACAAGGGCTTAAACTAGGAAATGCCCATCCACCACAAATGAATGGACTGGGCTCATTTGCCAAGTTGCAATCATCATCTGAAGGCACAGAAAAGAATGCTAATTACATAAAGGATATTGTCTAGATCTAGAAATAGCTACCATTGTTTCTATTGTTACAAATATCAGCTCGCTGGGTTGATATTGCATTGAACAGCAATTGTTTGTGAGATCTCTCCATGCAATTTTTTAACTCATGTTTGATTACATTTCAGACTTATGTCTAATAATTAATTCCAGAAAAATCTTTATTTTGCGTGGTTAATTATTGCCATGACCTCCGGGTACTTACTAATAATAGACCAGAAGCAGAGATTTAAAATGAAAGAAAAATAGGTAAAAAGTTACATAAATACGGATCAGTTTTTCTATTACACTGTTATTTAGACTTGGGCTAGAAAACATCATGGATCCGATTCACACCTAAGATGCAGTCGCTTCTTAGGTGCGTATCTTTAGTAAAGACCTACTACACATGCGTAGTAAGTCCTTTACGCAATCTACATATCAGTTCGGTACGTAGATTGCTTTTGTGCTGTCTTTAAAAAACGTACAGAATATTTTAGGTAAAAAGAGGCGGTGTAATGCCATCTCGGGGAGGGTTTAGGTAGAAGTGGGAGGGGGTAGGGATTAAGATTAGCCAAGGAGGGCGGGGAAGAGGCGGGTAGCGGCAATGTCTGTGCAGATATTGCACAGATAGTTAATGTAGCCCCTATAACACTCGTAAGTACCATAAGGTACCTATAGTACTGGGGTGGGGGCAGGACGGGTGAGTTAGGTGAGGGTCTGTCTGCACCTAACTCACACCGTGTCTGTGAATCCGGTCCCATCACTCAACATTAATACTTGCAACAGGTGAAATTTGCCTCCCCTGTTATTCTATATGGATTTAGCAATATCTAAATTTCCACCTATTTTCCTCTTATTTTCAAAGTCTGAATCCTGTAAATTGTTACTATTACTGCATTTATATATTATGGATACAAATAACTTATTATAGAAGATATCCAGAACCATGTACAGAAAATGACACTACAGTGGCAAGCAGCAAGTTTGTAATGGAACTCGAGGGGGTTCATTTATTCAAATGAATATTATCTGAATCTTGTCAATCAGGTCACCAGGTAAGCACCTTAGATCCAAGTGAGCACCACAATGGGCCTGATCCAGAACAACACTTCGGAGCGAATTTACGCGCGGCGGAGACGTAAAATCGCCTTTTTGTAAGTACTGCGCATGCGCACCATAGAAAATGCGCTCAATAGCGTAGGGGAATTGCGAACCTTCATGTATGCTTCACGTAAATACTTACGTGTGGGCGTGCCAATTTTACGTGCGTCCAAAATACGTCTGAAATACGTTAAGTAGGCGGGGGTTTGTATTTAAAGTGTACAGTATGGGCGTGCTTAGCTGCGTAAATACGTGTTGCCTATACGTACGTGTGCGTATCACTGCTGTTACGTTGACAAAAGTTAAGGTAGGGTTTGGCGTATTTTGACAAAATACGTACGTTCAATGGGTGTTACTAGGGGAGTGTATAGAATATACGCACACGAAAATACGCTACGCGAATAATCGTACGGCAAACGTAGTTCTGGATCTACCCCAATATTCTTAGTGTGGATTAAGAGAAGAGTGCAACTGTTTGCCTAGGATTTTCTTTCTCTTTATGGACCTCCAATTATTTATGTGTTAGGGTAACATGCAATTTGAAGTAAAACCTGGATTCAATAAGGCCGAGATAGGGAAGCAGACTTGATGAGTCAAGTGGCTCTTATCAGCTATCGCATTCTATGTTTCTATGTATGCACATCAAGAAATAAAAAGGTTATGCAATGGTAGAAAGAAAACATGAGGAAACGGGGTCTTATTATCCCCTAATGGGAAGACACAAATAGAAGCTACTCTAAAGGGCCATGCTCTACAGCGAATATTGGCCTGATTATCCATTTATCAGGTGGTCAGACCAATAATCACTGTAGTGAGTGGTCAAATGGATTTTAAGAAATGTCCAATAATCATACCAGAAACACTCTGATATGATGATTATTTCATCGTATCTAATTTATAAAATATATTAGGCTCAAGCTTCCGATATCAGTGCTGAGCCAATTAGCTGCTAGGGCCTCTTGTCAATCTCTTCAGCCAGGATTATCGGTCTAGCAGGAAAGGTGAGAGGGACTCTTATTTAGACCTTTCCCTAGTGGGAAATTATACTGATTATTGGTCACCTGCTTGGAGCGATTATCATGTTTGTGTATGACCAGGTTCAAAGTGGCTCTTCCTGTATACAGAGGCATAGTGGGAAAAAACTAGTAGTGTGGTAGTGCTTTTATTTAGTGTTTCCAAGGTTGGATACACTGAGATAGGACCTACCCACACTGGAGACACAAGACACTCATAAGCTTCTGCTGTGCATAGCAATGAACGGGTGAATAATCAAATCTTCCAGGCTTTGCATCAATCAGGCCAAAACTGCCCAATAGAGGCACGATGGGAGGTCTGAGAAAACAGTACCACATCCTTGCTGTTATGGCCATGATTAGGATGCCTTTTGCTGGTCTACTTGTCATATTGGCCAATCTGATTCACTCATTAAACATATAATAGAACATTGAAATGTTTGTATTTGACACACACATATCATTAGCACTGCAAAGAAATATAAAAGTACCAATATCTAGTAACTTGATTTAATACTACCTTTGTATTGTTTTATTGAAGTGAAGGTGTTGGAGAAAAACAATGCTCTGATTCTCTTATGTTTAAGTTATTTCATTTGGTCTTGTGTGGGATTAAGTTTATCACTGTTTGCTTGACCCTGGTAGACACACTTTAGTATAAAGCCGCTCGCTGCTACATATTACTGGCACATTACAAGGTTTCATGAGGTCTGTTTTTAGTGACCACGGCAAGGGCAGAAATACTAGAGATTGTAAACGTGGCAGTCATGCATTTTAAAGCCACCCCCTGGTACTCTCCTTGTAAGCCTAGGACAATTTATTTGATTATTAAAAGGACCTTTTAAAAGTTAAACTTAAGTGTGTAAAACCAATGCAAATGCTGGTAATTTACACCTAAACCAGGGACGCCGTGCTAGATACCTCTGTTGCATTCCTAAACTCCCTTTAGACTTAATTAGTGAAAATGAAAGAACCTGTTAGCACTGATCAGCTGATGTGGATAAGTATAGTCCTGCTCATTCAATAGATAATTATATATAGGTATTTCTCATGTCTTTCTTGACAATATGAGATTAATACTTTAAGCAGCGATTTTTCATGTTATATAAAACTGACCTGATTTACAGTCATGAACAATTTAGTAGTAATTTCTTCAGGCACACACAAAATAAACAACGGTGTCAACATTCTGACCCAAAGGTCTTTTTTGAATGGCCCCTTATTCCTATCACATGTGCAGCCTCAACATCATCATTAGTACAATCATTGGACTGGATGGCAACTTTAAGAGCAAGCTCTAGTCATCCACCAATCATGCTGACAACGATTCAATGTCTGGTTGCTAATTGAGAGGCAGGTAGGGAATCCATGACCCTAAGAAGCTCTGGATGCAACATACTGGGGGCAAATTTGACCCGGCCCAGCCCTGCCTCTGGGTCTGTTCCAGCCTGTGATGCAAAAATAATGCATACAAGCACAAATAAGTTATGGCCTCTTTAAAAGTCATCCAGACACAGGCTTAGTCTGCTGCATAAGGAAAATGTTTTGTAACAAATACATTATACAAAATTTTACAAAATACATTATAACAATATATATATACATACATACATGCAGTCAGATCCATAAATATTGGGACATTGAGAAAATTCTCATGTTTTGGGCTCTATACAGCACCACAATGGATTTGAAATGAAACAAAGATGTGCTTTAACTGCAGACTTTCAGCTTTAATTTGAGGGTATTTACATCCAAATCAGGTGAATGGTGTAGGAATTACAACGGTTTCTATATGTGCCTCCTACTTTTTAAGGGACCAAAAGTAAAGGTACAAACTAAACAATCCTAAATCAAACTTTCACTTTTTAATACTTTGTTGCAAATCCTTTGCAGTGAATTACAGCCTGAAGTCTGAAAAGCATAGAAATCACCAGACGCTGGGTTTCATCCCCTGGTGATGCTCTGCCAGGCCTCTACTGCAAATGTCTTCAGTTCCTACTTGTTCTTGGGGCTTTTTCCCTTCAGTTTTGTCTTCATCAAGTGAAATGCATGTTCAATCGGATTCAGGTCAGGTGATTGACTTGGCCATTGCATAACATTCCACTTTTTAGCCTTAAAAAACTCTTTGTTTGCTTTTGCAGTATGCTTCGGGTCATTGTCCATCTGCACTGTGAAGAGCCGTCCAATGAGTTTTGAAGCATTTGAATGAATATGAGCAGATAATATTGCTCGAAACACTTCAGAATTCATCCTGCTGCTTTTGTCAGCAGTCACATCATCAATAAATACAAGGGAACCAGTTCCTTCACAAGAGTGAATATAGAGGGTTCACCACAAGATGTAAACCACTGGTGAGCCACAAAAACAGGAAAACCAGATTAGAGTTTGCTAAAAAAGCCATTACAGTTCTGGAACAACATCCTATGGACAGATGAGACAAAGATCAACTTGTACCAGAGTGATGGGAAGAGAAGAGTATGGAGAAGGAAATAGCACCTCATCAGTGAAGCAAGGAGTTTTTGTGCCTCGCAAATGTATCATGGATGCATTGTACGTCTGATACAGAGTTGGCAAATGTAACTGTATGCACAGAGGCTCTGATGTATAGTGCAGCAGCCTATACCAGTTTGCATGTTTCTATTGTTTGCAGTTATATATCCGCCCTAAAAATATATATCCATAGATGAAAAAATGAGCATACTGGGCCGTATTCAGGGATCCGTTTTCACGGCCTGTTCCGTGCGTATTTTTAGGTACGTTTCAACTGCCCATGCGTAGTAACTTTTTTACGTAGTTTACGTAGACTATACGCGTGGAAGTGTCTCACGGACGGACTTGAGAACCACACATTGGTACATACATCCGGATCTGCGTCGTAAAAATAAGCACAGGAGAATTTAAATAATAATGGGTGGGGAAAGCATTTAAATGTAGGAAAGTGGGCGCGATTATCAAGATACGCATGGACGGCAGACATATACGCACAGGACTGCACACGGAAAGTTACAGGTGGTCTATGGAGGCGTAAGTTCCCGAGAGCACAGCCGAGAGAGGGGATTGTCATGGGTCTGGACACGGATCTCTGAATACGGTCCACTGTGTGGCAATAGGCTGCTATTCAGGCTTTAAAAATGTAATAAATAACTAGTGTAATACATGAATATAAATGTGTGTTAAACATTCAATCATTCATAAATTTCAAGATTTTTTATATTTTTTACGAGTGTGGTTCGCTGGCGAGAACGGCCCTTTTACGACGGGCCTATCTCATATATGACTTTCCATCACCAGTGACTGTTCCTGCCCCCCTGAAGACACGGAATTAAAGATCCCCACCAGGAAT
>WWET01001003.1:440610-452255 GCA_011038615.1 Limnodynastes dumerilii
AGGAATCCATAGCACCAATTGGTAAGTATGTTTTCCAACCTTCACACCTAATTCTCACCCTAACCCTCCCCTTCCATTACCCTGTCTCTCCCTTGCCCACAGCCTGACCCTAACCTTCCCCTTTTCTGGTCCATCCCCTTCCCTCCCCGCAGCCTAATCCTAAGTCTCTCCTTCTCCTATCCAACCCCTCCCCGCAGCTTAACCCTAAGACTGCTACACTACATCTCCACCACGCAATCCACTAACCGAACTGAACCCATTTTTTATACGTGTAGGACACTGAATAATTACTAATAAGGCCATTTATTTATAGAAAACGACCTGCACCTTATACTTTACTTACTCCAGGGTTGCCGACTTTCTATTTCTTCCCTCCTGAATATCTCAGAGGGAGGAAATAGATGCCGGTATGGGGGTGGGACTTAATGGTGCGTCATTAAGCCCCGTCCCCTGTTCATCACTACTGCCATTCATAGTGTTCTTGTGGGTGGGAGGGGCTAGATGACGAAAATCATGCCGTCACTAGGAATTGCTGTTATGAGAGGCAGGGGGCGGGACTTGCTGGAGATTTTCCAGCTCTCCCGGGATATCAGAGGAAATGCCCTGGCTTACACCAGCCTCTAAGATGGTGAATGATTTGACTCTGGGCTGCTATCGCACCTAGCGGAAGCACAAAACCATGTTCTCATTTAAATATTGTGGAAGACCCCATTACAATGGGACAGAGCACACAGACGTGGACATGGGTAACCTTGCATCTGCCATTATGCGCTTCCATTATGTATATTCACAAGCATAGGCATATCTATAATGGGTGCAGAGTGTGCAGTGCACACAGGCCCCTCAGGATATGGGGCCCTGTGGCATTCATCCTGCACCCAGGGTTGGCAGGGGAAGGGGGACCATTTGGCATCTATTTAGATCTTCCGGAGGGAAGAAATAGATGCTGAGTGAGCCCCACTTTCCCTGCGGTGGGACTATCTCTATTCGCGGGCCCAAAAAGGAGTGGGGCTTACAGCGCAATTAGGCCCTGCCCCTTTTGAGGTCTGTGAATCTGGATAGTCCTGTCTCAGGTAAGGGGAGGGGTGGCCATGTACAAATCCTGCACAAGGGCCCCTTCACTTCTTAAAACGCCTCTGTGCACAAGCACAACTGTGGATCAATCCCTACATTTGTAAATATGTAACATTAAAAATGTAAACATGACCTATAGTGGAACCAAATGATATAGTTGTACTAGTTCTGCATGCAATCGCATTTTTACTTAGTAGTTTAACATTAGCCGTCTCATGTGGCCATGTACAGACATTATTTTATATATATTCAGCTGTAGTACAGTTATGGTAATGTTACTGCTTTTCCATCTGAATAATTTACAAATGGAATTTTAATGTTTTGACTAGTATGCGTTGGCTTTTGGCAGGCTGCCAAGCAGTAGTAGTGTATTCACTCAAATTTCAAATTCAAATTTTATTTTTAAATTGCCATAAATTTTCCTGCACCTTGAACAGATGGCCAGCACAAGTAATCATGCATTCCTTTCCTTTTACTAAATACTTTAGTCATAAAAACGTACATTTACTGCGCAAACCTGGCCAGTATCCCTGTAAAGTGGCATTCTCTTGAAATGTAAGAGTTAATAAACTCATAATAACAAACTATTATTGTGAATCTAATGTTCAGGCAATTTAAAAACTGGAATATTTTCTTTATGACACAATTTTTCTTTTTTGGTGCAGTTTCTGTAGCTCACTTAAATAATTAAAAAATAATTAGGAGTCATTGACAAATATTAATACAAGTGGGCGAACTGCAAGAGGATTTTCACCCAGCTGTATTCCAGAATGAGGATGTTTGTAGGTTCCACTCATTTTAACCATTTTGGTGCCATCACCAAAGGATTTACGGTTCCTTATAACAGACTTAGGAGGAGGCACTAATAACACATGGAGGAAGCAATTTCATGGCGCAAACTATTTCAGGAAGCAATGGTGAGATCATCACATACGTTTCCTGCTTGTACAAGATCACCTGGTTTTATTATAATAATATATATAGGACTCTTACTTGCACACTCCATCATAGACTTGCAAATGACACTGCTAAGATTTTTGAAGGATATATCATAATGAAAGCTTGCCGAGATTTAATGGTTCTTTAAGTAAATTCAAACAATCCACATTTAGGGCACACTCAATGGGCCAGATCCAGAACTACTACGCGAGCAATTTTACGCTAGCCACTGAATTAAATTCACCCATTAGTATTTACTGCGCATGCGCATGGCAGATCTTACACCACATAACTCTGAACGTACGTACCAGCCACATATCAACAGCGTAACAAGGAACGAAGGGGCGTGACAGCCTTACGACACCCATAATTATGCTTCGGAGGCGGGGTGAGGCCTTTAAATCGCACAGTATGGACGTGCTTTGACACTTACATACGTGAAGCCTTTACGTTTGTCAGCAGTCACGCATTGAAAAGTTAAGGTAGGGTTTGGCAAGCATAAAATGGCCAAAGTACATACAAGCGAGGGGAGCGCATAGAGGAGTGCATAGAAAATACGCTAGCGTAAAAACGTAAGAAGTACTTAGGTCTGGATCTACCCTAAAGTCAGTACTATGAAAGGCAGAGCGTATTGCGTAAGCTCCTGTGGAATAAAATAAAAATAGTGGTTGTTAGTAGGACTACATTACTGGATTTGGAGTACTGCAAAGTGCCGGTTTAAAGTAGTACTGTATGACTGTATCTGGACTCCTGCAGAGTGGGCCTTTTGCGATCACTATTATTGGAAAATGTTTGCTTTTTGTGCCCTGCGCATGCATACACGACGATTGTGGCTCTTGTATCGTTATTCACAAGCAGGGTTTCCATCGGTTGGGGGTTGGGGGTGGGGGACAGCCGGGACTGGTACCCTGGGCCTAGACAGAGAGGGGGCCTGATGATACTCACTTTAGCTCTCTGACAGGAGGTATTCTACTGCTAATACTTTCTGCTGGAGAGCTGTATATATAGCGGTATGGGCATGTGTTACAGCACAGGTGCTATGAAGATTTCCGTTTCATCCCCATTTTAAGTGGGGACGGATTGGATGTTACAAGGTAGGGTACCCTGTTGGAACTCTGGGCTAGGAAGAGGAGTAATCACATGCGCTTGCATGGAAGGCTGGATTTTGGAGGTCAAAGAACCGCTCCCCATGTGGATATGCTGTAAGTGTAACTTTAACAGTCAAAACAACAAAATAAATCAATTTGACTTATGTCTTTCTTCTAGATTTCACTAATTATCAAAACCCTTTAATAACCTCTAAAAATCTTTTAAATTAGGACAAATCATATTTGTTTGGGATTTTGAGAACTGCGTCTATAAGAACTAATCCTTTACCTAGAATTTACTTTCCATACACTGATTATACATATTTTATTGCAAGTCCTGAAAGACTTACTACAAAATATGTTGACGCGTTTCATCTGAGTCCTCAGATTTTCTCAAAGCTGTGTAATTTTGAATTCAGAATTTAGAAGTGATAAGCACTTGTTGCCACAACAAGTCTACAATCTAGTCAACACCTGTTCACCTACTATTTAAAACTTCACGTGACAGTCAAGCAATTACAGCTTTAAGAAAATCTAAGGAGTCAGATGAAACGCGTCAGCCCATTGCCCTTTCTGCCAGGAGTTGTAATATTTAACCGTTCAAAAAAAATAATTTGGGACACTGAAGCTCATGTTTAGCACTAAACTGAACAAGAAGTACTCCAATCTAGAGGGAAAGACCAGTCGCACCCCAAGAGTTCTTTACCGAAGCCTATGTGTAAGTGTAAGAGCCCCCTGCATCGTGGAACCCTTGACCCTTGGAGGAAGGCGATTGCATGCGGCTCGTATTTGAAGTGTATGAACCACTATAAGCGGAGCACTCTATGATCATCCACAGCCGGAGCCAGAGCACGTGAGTTCTATCTACGGACACACTAATTGCCTATAGCCTCCCGTGTGGAAGGTAAAAACTGTAGTGCCCAAGATTTCTATCATCACTTATTGGGAAACTGTTGACACATATTTACATACAAATTGTCCAACCTAAGTGATCTGGTCCCTTTTAAACATCGGGAATGGTTAACACCATGCTTTAGTAAATACCTCTAAGTGCATGTGCAATTTAAATGATTTGAAAGGCTTTATATATCAGAGAAAAAGATATTGTTGATTCAGATTTTCCATTATTTTATTATATAATAAAGTGATATTATTAACTGAATTGTGCCATTGCGTTTTTTCAAAACTAACACATCAATATATAAAATTGAAATGAAGCGCTGTATAGTTTGCCTTTTGTTTTGATATCTCTATCTTCGTATGGAGAAATAGGGTTTAATGCACATCCTTACACACAGCTGCTAATGTACTATGTATTAGTATAGCGCCTATTATTTCTGTTTCTTTACATCATATACTCCCTTATACTACAGTGGAAAAAGAGTTCTGCATACGGCTTTTGCTTACAGCAGCTGAAACCGGATTGGCCATGTGAGTCCCAATAGCAGATGCGTAAGATCTGTACAGCCTTCGTATATCTGGAAGGTAACATAAGAGTGATGTCGGTCAATCCTTACCCTAATCCTTACCCTTTCCCTCCTCTTCAATTACCTTAACTTTAACCCTGACATTCCTGCAGCCTGACCCTAACCCTCCCTTCCCTGCAGCCTAGCCCTAAGACTCCCCTCCCTGCAACCTAACCCTAACACTCTCCTCCCCGCAACCTAACCCTAAGACTTCGCTACCCGTAGGATGAACGTAACCCTAACCATTCCCTTACATGATCCTAACCCTAACTCTCCCTTCCCCAGAGCCAAACCCTAAAACTTCATGGAGAAGTTAGTCACCTCCGATGGGGTCTGCGGCAGTGCAACGGGTCCGGCAGGAGTCTTCCAAAAAATGAATGGGTAAGTATGGCATATTTACCCATTCTAATAAAAAAAATGCTGCCTTTTTGAAATAGAGACAGTCGAAAATTAGCTTTCGACTGTTTCTATTTCTAACAGTACCTTTTCTTGCTGACGAATCCCTCTAGCATTAGAGTGATCTGCAGTGAGTGACATTTACAGAAACATTAAATTAAAACTGAACTTGTCCCAAAACCTCTGATATTGATATAATCTATTAATCAAGGTAAATTGATGTCATCTTACAGCGTAATAGAAAACAGTGGCAAATAACTCAGAGTGGACTTATTGAAAAGTTTCATGTGTTTTTTAAATAAATTGTATATTTTTAAATGAACATGTGCCGTTCTAAGTGATTTTCAATACCAGCATCTGTTTTCACATTTTATGCATTAGTGCTGTATCTTGTTTTGTTTATGTCTGATGCCAAAACCCCCTTTACCGGCCTGAACCGCCTCTTTGGTCAGAAGGTGTTGTAGGCTTAGATTTGCGCAGAAGGTTTCTGTGCATTTGTAGAAAAAACAAGAACTACAAATACGGCTACACAGGCACCAGCTCTACATCAACCCCCACTGAGCATTTCCAATTTTTACAGAGACAAATGTGGCAGCCTAACCTGTACCAATAAATACCACATACAGACGCGTTTTAAGAAGTGAGTGGGTCCTTGTGCAGGATTTGCACATGCCCCCCCCCCCTTACCTGAGCCAGGAATGTGCCGATTTGCAGGCCGAAAAGGGGCGGGGTTTACTGTGGTGATAGACCCCACCCCTTTTTCGGCCTGCGAATCGGGACAGTCCCACACCAGGGGAAGAGGGACTGATTTGGCATCTATTTATTTCCTCCAGAAGATCTTAGAGGGAAGAAACAGATGCTGAATGGCCCCCCTTCCCCTGCCAACCCAGGATGCAGGATGCATGCCACAGGGCCCCCTGTTCTGAGGGTCCAGTGTGCACTGCACACCCTGCACCCATTATAGATACGCCTATGACCACAAAGCAAAACACCTCACACAACCAGGGCTCTCCAATATGCAGTTTCACACCAGGCTAACAACTGAGGTTCTGTCCATAATGATGTGTAATTTTAACATACATATATAATTCTGTACCAGTTATGATTTCAAAGTTGGTCTTATAGGGTAATGCAGGGAGAGGTAGCCTTAGGCCATGTCACCGTAGTGCTGCTTGTCTCCTGTGATTAAGCCAGTGTGCAGTGAGATATCGGATATCAGCAGAGTACTGACTTTCTCTTCAGCTCCCAGGCATGAACCAGACCCAGACCCTGCAAGGCCGCCTTTAGAATTGGTGGGGCCCGGGATACACCTGTGGGCCCCGCCCCTATGTGATGTCATCGGTGACATCACGTGGGTGACTGTGTGTCCTGTGTACAGTCCTTGGGTTAAATAGTTCCCATGAAAGTTCTCTGTACTTACCCTTAACTTATTTGTATACAGTAATTCTGTTTATACCATTGAGATTTCAAAAATAAAATGATTTATAAAAATCACCATCGGCCCAGTCTTACTACAGAAGTTACATTACTACTTTGTGAGTTAACTTAATAGGATTGTGTGTTGTGTCAGCAATATTAAAAACTGAAAGCCTAATAATGTCAGGCTCTTCATACTTTACCCATTCACTTTTGCACTTACCGTTATCCTTCCACTGTCTGTGATATCCCTCCGCCGCTGCTATTGCTGGACCAGTAACAGGTGAGTAAACTATCTGTGCGGGTTAGGGCCAGGCTACGGTAGATGGAGGGTTAGGGTCAGTCTGCAGGGGAGGGTGGGTTAAGGTCAGACTGCCAGGAAAGGTTAGGGTTAGAGAAGTGAGAGGGGAAGTGAGAGGGGAGGGTTAGGGTTAGAATTAGGGAAGGGACTATTTTTACTTACCATTTAGCTGAATCGAGGTATAGCAATTGAAATCTCAGTCAGTTCGCAACTGGCTGGGAGAAGGCTGATTTTTCGCAAATCAGACTTTCTAAGTGGGGACCCACACCTGGGTCAGGCTGCATGAGATGGAGGGTTAGGGTCAGGCTGCAGGGGAGGGAGGGTTAGGGTCAGGCTGCAGGGGGGGGAGGGTTGGGGGCAGGGATGCAGGGAAGGGAGGGTTAGGGTCAGGCAGCAGGAGATGGAGGGTTAGGGTCAGGCTGCGGGAGATGGTGGGTTAGGGTCAGGGTGCAAGTAAGGGAGGGTTAGGTTCAGGCTGCCAGGAAAGGAAAGTTAGGGTTAGGTTAGTGAGAGGGGAGGGTTTAGGTTAGAATTAGGGAAAGGAGTGGGGGGACTATTTTTACTATTTTACTATTTTTTTTACTATTTTTACTTACCATTTCGGAACACAGAGCTTTCGGTGCTCCGTGGATCGATTGCTATAAGGAAACGGCTGTTTCGAAAATCAGCCGTTCTGACCGAAGCCCTACACCCTTTTTACCCCGCCCGTACGTACGTATGTCCCCAAGTGCGATTCACATGTCTGTACTTAAAGCACTTACGTGCGTATATTCTACGTAACTTACGTAAATAAAGTTACTATGCGTGCGCAGTTAAACCGTACTAAAAATACGCACTCAACTCCACGTGAAAACGGATCTGCGAATACGGTCCGAAGGCATTTAGTCCTGATAACTTGAGAAAGTGCCTGAGTGGCATGAAACGCGTTGCTGGACATCTTAAACATATGATAAGATGTACTTGCAATAGGAGCTGATATTATCTGTACTCTGGAACGAGATGAACTTTTTCTGCTGTTATATTTTCTATTCCTATTTATTCCCACCCTGGGTAAGAGACGGTATCCATATAATACTACACCTACCTGCTCAAGAGATGGCATAATTGTAAAATCATTAGCCTGTGCATAAAGAAAGTTCTTACAAATTGGATGTTGTGCCAGGCTGGCCACCCGACACACCGGACTTGCTAAGTGCGATCATCTTGTGGACTGAGTGAAGAGGACTGACATCTTCCCAGCATTTGGGTAACCTCCCCTGTATATCCCACTGTTGCATTTGAGTCCGTTATTCCAAGACTTTCTATTTGACTTTGATCTTTTCATATTATGATTCTCTGTTCCACTGGCTATTCAACTATTACTTTGATATATTATTTGGCTTACCCACTTTAATTGAAGCACCTTGATAGCATGTGAATTTTACTCAATTGTACAAGTTGCTATGTATTATATTTAATACTTTTTTATGTATTTTATGGGTTTTAATAAATGTTATAACTTGCATACCAGCGTTGGTTATTCAACTATCACAAGTATTGGCAGATATTATTCATAATTTTTGTTATTATCAGTACTCCAGCGCTGTTACTTTGTTGCTTTTTTTATGTTCTAGTAGGTCAGGTCCTATGATGTACTGATAAGTGTAAGCGCTGCCGGCACTGATTTTCTTTTTGTTTTTTTTAAAAATAGGATAGCGTGTTGTGTCAGCAATATGAAAAACTGAAAGCCTAATAATGGCAGGCTCTTCATACGGTAGGAAAGGACTATTGTTTCCTGAGAAACTCTTTTAATGGGTTTCAAGGGAGTACTCAAAATTGCTAGTTCTCCATGAATGTTGTTATCAGCACTGGAGTCATGAAAAAACAACTGCTACTGCTAGAAAATATAAATGGGGAAAATGTTGATGTTAGAAATGTTAATATATTACTTGTATATTACTTGTAAAACAATTACTTTATAATTTATTTATTAATTTGTGTGGCCCATCAGCTCTCATGATGAGGAGAGAGGTCTCCTGCTCCTTGAATCACCACCCTTCCCTTCTCACCTTCTTTAGTGTCTGAAGTCACATTGGGCTGGATCCAGACTTAAGTAAGTGCTTGAAATTAGTTACTCCTGGGGTAAACCATGTTGATTGCAGAAGGGATATATCTTTGAATTGCTTACTGCACACAGATACTGACCAGCTTTACTATCACACTGTTATTTAGACTTGGGATAGGAAACATCACCTCTCAACTCTAACACTGTTTGCAACAGATGGGTGTGGGTCCCCGCAAAGAAAATCTGAATTCCGAAAATTCAGATTTCTCCCAGTCAGTTGCGAACGAGGAGGCATTGCAATCGATCAACGGAGCACCAAGCTTATAAAAAAATAGTCCCCCAGTCAATTCCCTAATTCTTACTTAAACCCTCCCCTCTCTCTACCCTAACCCTCCCTTCCTGGCAGCCTGACCCTAACCCTCCCTTAATTGCAGCCTGACCCTAACCCACCATCTACCGCAGCCTGACCCTAACCCTCCCCTGCAGCCTCACCCTAACCCTCCCTTCGCTGCAGCCTTACCCTAACCCTCCCTTCCCTGCAGCCTTACCCTAACCCTCCCTCTCCTACAGTCTGACCCTAACCCTCCCCTCCTACAGCCTGACTCTAACCCTCCCTACCCCACACAGCTGCGGAGATATGACGGAGGGATATCACGGTGCGGAGGAGGGATATTTGCGGATTGCGAAAGTGAATGGGTGAAGTATACCGAACGGCATACTCACCCATTCATTAAAAAAAAGTAGAAAAAGGTAAGTATTCAAAAAAGGGAAATCCGAAAAGAAACTTTCGAATGTCCCTTTTTAAGGTAATCACATTTTCTTAGCGGAGATTGCAACCGGCAACAGATGAAATATGACTCCTCTGCAATCAACATGGTTTAGCCCAGGAGTAACTAATTTCAAGCACTTACTTAAGTCTGGATCCAGTCCATTGTTCACTTATTTTGTCCTGCTATTGAGTAAAGCCTCTTTCAGTCCACACAGGAGTTACTATAAGGAATTGGAATTGCTTCACTTAAGGGTGGGTATAATGTCATCCCTTGAGTACACTTCTTAAACACCCTTCTTTACCTACCAAGTGCACACATTCTCTGGTGATATCGTCCAGTCCAATTTGAGGGATTGGTTTAATTGAGTGTGAATTGCGGAGAGGAGGGTTTACTTAGTGTTAGCTGAGGATAGATGGCGTTGCTCTGCATAGTGTGAACTACAGTAGGGAGGGGGATTTAATCCAGTGTTATAGTATGTGGGTTTGTGTTGGGGGATTAATTAGGTAAGAAAGGTATGAAATGTGGTTGCTAATTCAAATTGCATGAACTGACACTGTGTGCAATTATTATTTGTTTGCTATAATATTAAATCACAATATAGTAACAGGACATGTCATACTTTCAAATGCATTCCAAAGCTACTCAAAAAAAACAACAAAACTTACAATGGAATGACATCACAAAACAACAACTAAAAAGAAGAAAACACATTTTGTCTCACATAAAACTGAGGACTATATTAAACAAAAACACACATACACTATGTTTTTTTTAAATAAATTACTATGTTTAACTCTAGTACATAAATGACACCTTTTATTTTGAACAATTAAATAACTTTAAGATCATGAGACATATTCACATCAAAAGCCATTAACAGCAGATTTTTGTCTGTGTTTAACTGTGACATATGAAGCAATTTGCTACTTATCACATTTGTCACAGTCCATACGAGAAATGGTCTAACCTTATGCCACTGAACTATCTTTAATTGTCACGATTACAAGTACAATAGATGTAGAACAGATTTACGTTGTTATTCCAACTCTTCCATCTTATAGGCTTATTTTTCAGTCTACTGTGGATCTGTCGTGCAAAATGGTTGTTATTAGTTCTAATAGGGCCCCCCAAAATAACATTCTTTTTTGCATGCAAATGTTTGACATAGAATGGGGCATGTTCATTTGTTCCCTCTGCAGTGTTGCATAATAACCAAGGCTTCTATCTAACCATTTACCAAAGGAAGTTAAACTGAGTTAAAGTCGATAGGGGGGGGGGGCTAAGACTACATTATACCGCTTGCAGATCTCCAACCCTGCAATAACCCAGGTTTTTCTCTGTGCAAATAGGATATCTGAGAAAAATTGCAATGTCCATACAAATATGTACTCTGTGGAATGGAGCAGGGGTATTGGAATGGCAGAGGGCTATAGTTTTGGTAGCATTTATGCTTGTGGCATGATCATGACACTAATCTTTTTGGCATAACCCATACCCTCCAACTGTACCGATTTGGCAGTACAGTTTTTTAACGGTCTGTACCGGCAGAAGGGTATCCTAAATTGAAACCCAAATTGAAGGTAAATAGGGTCTAGGGTCAGTATAGTTTTCAATAAACAAATGGGCAGACTAGATGGGCCATGTGGCTCTTATCTGCCGTCACTTTCTATGTTTCTATGTAAGAGGCTGCACCGACACCGATAATGGCACAGTCGGTGCTCAGCCAGAAACCTCCCCCATACTTACCCTTCCTGATCTCCATAGAACAGACGGCTCCTCTGCAGTCTTAAGAGAAAGAAAGTGCCAGATGCTAGGATTCTCTGGGGTCTGTCTATGCACTGACGCTGACGGGATGATGTCAGCTCCAGTGTAATTAAAGACTGAGGAGTCCTACTCTGCAAGCGCACGCGACAGGTAAGTATTCTCTACACTATAGCAATTTTTTTTCTTTTCTTTCTATTATTTTTAAAAATAATTAGGAGGCCGGGGAGACAATGGGAATACTGAGGGGGTCAGTGACATGATTGTGGATACTGGGGGGCTGGAAAGACAATGGAAATACTGAGGGGGCCAGTGGCATGATTGTGGATACTGGGGGGCTGGAGAGACAATGGGGATACTGAGGAGGCCAGGGACATGATTGTGGATACT
>WWET01001004.1:9196-27210 GCA_011038615.1 Limnodynastes dumerilii
GGGTTAGGGTAAGGTATTAGGGTTAGGGGTAGGGGTTTAGGGTTAGGGTTAGGGTTAGGGTAAGGAGTTAGGGTAAGGTATTAGGGTTAGGGTAAGGAGTTAGGGTAAGGTATTAGGGTTAGGGTAAGGTATTAGGGTAAGGTATTAGGGTTAGGGTAAGGTATTAGGGTTAGGGGGGTTAGGGTAAGGTATTAGGGTTAGGGTAAGGAGTTAGGGTAAGGTATTAGGGTTAGGGTAAGGTATTAGGGTTAGGGGTAGGGGTTAGGGTAAGGTATTAGGGTTAGGGTAAGGAGTTAGTGTAAGGTATTAGGTTTAGGGTTAGGGTAAGGTATTAGGGTAAAGGTAAGGTATTAGGGTTAGGGTAAGGAGTTAGGGTAAGGTATTAGGGTTAGGGTAAGGAGTTAGGGTAAGGTGTTAGGGTTAGGGTAAGGAGTTAGGGTAAGGTATTAGGGTTAGGGTAAGGAATTAGGAGTTAGGGTTAGGGTTATTGTAATACCGAAAAAATGCTTTGCTATTATAATATTCAATTAGACAGGTGTCTCGGTAACGACTGTAATAGAAGAATGCTGATCGCTGAATGCTGTTGGCATTTAAGAGCCATCAAGTTTACTGTTGGCATTTAGATTACTGGAACGACAAACCGCACCTCCACATACTATACTGGACTGTTGTGTTAGCATTTAACATTCTAAAAGCAATACAAAAGATCTGAGATTTCTGCTTATAAACTGTATGTCACTGAAGGGCTCGCACGAAGCTTAATCCCCATCTCCACCGTATAATCATGATTCTTAAACTTTCCAACCACCACGGGGCTGACTTTCAGTATCATAAACTACTGACTAAGGCATTCACATCATGCATACAAGAGAATGATGACACAGACCACGGTATGGCTTTTTATAAGGGGGCATAGAGTTATTCATTGAATAATTAGCGGGCTATGAATTTTGATGAAATAAAGGTGATAATGATAGCCAGTGGGGAGTCAGCTAACAATGCAAATGATAATGGAGGACAGGAACCCCCTGTCCTCAGCGCTCCGAAGGTAATGGTCAATGTAAGAGCGCAACCCGTTATAAAAGCACTTCACGGGGAGAACTAAAGATGAGACCGGGAACCAGCCAGCCGGCATAGCTTCCTGCTTCAGCTCGAAGGGGTGTGCCTTCGCTGTACCATACCTTATGCCCTAACCTAGAGCCATATATAGCTGACCACTCCACCGCTACCGGCAACCTATGCCCCATCTGGAAATAAAAAACATGTTAGACAAATACAACTAAGAAGGGAGGGAGGGAAGAAAACTCTCTGAAGGGGCTGTACCCTGGCCCACAAACCCTCATATACTGCAGTAAAGCCCACCCCCACCCAAGCCCACCCTATAACTACCCTGTTAACCCTTGCTAACCTAACTGCAAAAAAACCCTTACCTAATGATGTGCCAGCCCGGTCAGCCGGGTATTTATTCTCTTTCATGCCCAATTTGGGCATTCTATCCTTTTAATATCATTTTCATTGTCATTATTATCATTTGCATCATCATCCTTTTCATTTTCATTCTATGTATTTACCCCATGCACAGAGGTCTGTCAGTCCGCCAGGAGAGAGGCATAAACTCCCGTCAATACCCTTTCTCCTGCGGACTGTGTATGACTTATGCCACCACAAGTCACCCTTAAGTCACCCGTGCAAATTAGGGGTTGCACGGAACCACTAAAGCCCACCCCTACTTTTAGCGTCGTCACCTATGGCTTTTTTTGCAGGGTCATGTGACGACAGCTGCTAACCACACCTTGGTTCTTGGTAGTACTGCTCGCTGACTTAGCACATGCTACTGTTTGGTGTTCTGTTTTTAGCATGGGAAAGACAGATATAAATAGAGGCAACATGACAAAGGTCACGTATCTATCTGTATCTATCTGTATGTGAATGAGACCTGTCACAAGTCAAGTATTTGAAGTCGTAGCCTGAGACCTATGTCCAGCGTAATCACTGCTCCTGATGTCATAGCTTGCTCCCAGGTATCTGGAATGCTGGATACTATTAGATACTATTATACTATATATTATATGATACCAGCAAGAGGTGGTCGATAAATGGGATGATTTTCCCTAGGGAAAGGTGCAGATATTGGAGCCACACACTGTGCCTCTCCTGCTGGGACTGACAATCAATGCTGAACAGGGAGGGGCTGCAGAGATTGACAGGAAGCCCTTGAAGCTGATTGGCTCAGCACTGATATCGGGAGCCTGAGCTTGATATATTTTATGCATGTCATACGATCATATCATCGCACCAGAGCGTGCTATTATTGGCCGTTTGGAAAATCCATCCTGACCGCACACTACGTTGTTTATTGGCCGATCATCCGGTGATTGGATAATGGGGGCGATAATCTCTGCAGTGTATGACCAGCTTTAAAGATTATGGGGCTCATTCAGAGTGGAAAGTAGGCTCCAGTGGACGGAATATTCTTGTGCAACGCGCGACCACAGAAATCATAATTACACCGGCATTGAGCTGTGTAAGTGTATAGATCGGCACCTATCCATTACCAGGTGTCACTAAAATGATGACAATAATGGTGATGTCCATTCTCTATAAAGCCGCCATGAGTGTGAGTAGGAAATTATAATATAAAATTAGAGAAAAAGAAACCTATGGCGCTAATTAGGAGAAAGCTGCTGTATGGGAGATCTTATATACTAAGATTAGTATAATATAATAGTCATTAGACATAAGCTTGCACAACAGTTCATTATGGGAAATTAGGATCAATTAGGCCCCTCCCCTGTACTTCCTATGCCATATACACTTCTGGTGAGGTCATTGCCGCTGCCTAGTAGGCCACACCCCTTTTCCCGATTGATCATTTTTTATAGGTGCACATATACATTGTTAAATTGGATGCATATTCGCAGTATGTTTAGCATAATTTATGTATCATATAATGTTTTCATAGTTTTCCATTGCTTAAATTACAAGTTCAAAGGGTCTCATTTTGTAGAACAAATAAAGTAAACTAGTAAATTAGTAAACTATTAAACCTTGCCTGTCTTTAAATCAGTCACTTTCATTGGAACATATCACTACTGACACACAAGGTGGGAAAATTGTAGGGACAATTCTTTAAATTGGAGCCATAAATGCAAAGTATGAACAAATGACTATGCCAACAGGTTTGGATTATACCTGTGTTTCCAATACTGTTTTAATATTTAATACCCCTTAATTATCATTTTGGGTCAGATTTACTAAGCTGCGAGAAAGGAAAAGTGGAGATGTTGCCTATAGCAACCAATCAGATTCTAGCTCTCACTTTCCTATTACTTACTAAAAAATGTTAACTAAAATCTGATTGGTTGCCATGGGCAACATCTCATACTTTCCCACAGTTTAGTAAATCTGGCCACTTATGTTAATTTCCAAGTTTTAGGGGCTGCACCAGTGAATTAGGTGCGGATCTGTCCAACCTAACTCACTCTTAGGTGTGAATATGGCCCTAAGTTCCTTTTTAGTTGCAGTTAATCATTTATTTTTTACTTGCTAAAAGAATAAATTGTTAATCCCTGTTTTCATCCAATACAATCTGACAGGTCACCACGGTCAGGAACACTGGGAATCTTCATACCCCGACTGTGGCGGAACTGCCCAATCACCTGTCAACATTATTACATCTAACGTCTCCTATGATGAATCGTTACCGGCTATAAAGGCGGAAGGGTACAGCTCACCTGGCGATTTACCATTCACCCTCATCAACAACGGCCATACAGGTAAACTGAAATGAATTATTCTAGACCATATACAAGCCTGAACGTCTAACTCAGCAGGGGTACTTGATAAGTGGGATAGCCTCCCATCTAAGGTGGTGGAGGCTATCACACTAGAACAATGCTTGGGATAATGATAAGGATATCCTAAATTGTAAACAAAGTTAAGGGTCCAATAGGGTCTAGGGTCAGTAGAAACAACTGGATGGGTCATGTGGCTCTTATCTGCCATCATTTTTATGTATGTTTCTATGTAATTTATCTATAACTACACACTATTTCTAATATTTTATGTATGTTTCTATGTAATTTATCTATAACTACACACTATTTCTAATATGTAATAGCCTATTGCACACTTTCTACAGTTAATTGCCTCCCATGTCACAGGCTCTCCCTGTATGGTGCCCATTCTCTCCTAGGAGATTAATCCTCACTCTGAAGTAATTAGACACAAGCTCATTGGGCTGGATCCAGACCTTGTTAAGTGCATTAACTTAGTTACTCCTGGGCTAAACCATGTTGAGTTCAGGGGGAATCAAGTTAATTATATACTTTGCATGCAGGGATATATTTTTAAATTGCTTACTGCACACAGATACTGACCAGCTTTACTATCACACTGTTATTTAGACTTGGGATAGGAAACATCACCTCTCTACTCTAATACTGTTTGCAGCAGATGAAATATGACTCCCCTGAAATCAACATGGTTTAGCCCAGGTGTAACTAAGTTCATGCACTTAACAAGGTCTGGATCCAGCCCATGGACTGTAAATTTATAGTTTAGTGCAGTGTTGGCTAACCTGTGACACTCCAGGTGTTGAGAAACTACGAGTCCCAGCATGCCTTAATTGCAAAAGCATATTGGATACCTGACATGCATGATGGGAATTGTAGTTTCACAACACCTGCTGTCAACATTATTACATCTAACGTCTCCTATGATGAATCGTTACCGGCCATAAAGGCGGAAGGGTACAGCTCACCTGGCGATTTACCATTCACCCTCATCAACAACGGCCATACAGGTAAACTGAAATGAATTATTCTAGACCATATACAAGCCTGAACGTCTAACTCAGCAGGGGTACTTGATAAGTGGGATAGCCTCCCATCTAAGGTGGTGGAGGCTATCACACTAGAACAATGCTTGGGATAATGATAAGGATATCCTAAATTGTAAACAAAGTTAAGGGTCCAATAGGGTCTAGTGTCAGTAGAAACAACTGAATGGGTCATGTGGCTCTTATCTGCCATCATTTTTATGTATGTTTCTATGTAATTTATCTATAACTACACACTATTTCTAATATATAATAGCCTATTGCACACTTTCTACAATTAATTGCCTCCCATGTCACAGGCTCTCCCTTTATGGTGCCCATTCTCTCCCTGTAGGGTGCCCATTCTCTCCTAGGGGATTAATCCTCACTCTAAAGTAATCAGACACAAGCTAATTGGGCTGGATCCAGACCTTGTTAAGTGCATTAACTTAGTTACTCCTGGGCTAAACCATGTTGAGTTCAGGGGAAGTCAAGGTAATTGTATACTTTGCATGCAGGGATATATTTTTAAATTGCTTACTGCACACAGATACTGACCAGCTTTACTATCACACTGTTATTTACCTCTCTACTCTAATACTGTTTGCAGCAGATGAAATATGACTCCCCTGAAATCAACATGGTTTATCCCAGGTGTAACTAAGTTCATGCACTTAACAAGTTCTGGATCCAGCCCATTGTATGCAACCAATAGGGATCAAACATCCCCCCAACTGAGCACCTTAGTTGTGTTTGTTGTGATATCTTAATCACTGCAAAACACTTACAGGACCTAAATACAAGAGGGTATTGTCCACATGTGGTAGTCCCTAAATAATCCATGTTATTAGTGGCTGTGGAATGGAAAAAAACCCCCCCATAATGGGCCGTATTCAGAGAACCGTTTTCACGGCCAATTGTGTACGGATTTTTAGGTACGTTTCAACTGCGCATGGGTAGTAACTTATTTTACGTAGTTAACGTAGACTATCCCCGCGTAAGTGCCTCACGGACAGACTTGTGAATCGCACTTGGGTACATATACGTCCGGATTTGTGATGCAAAAATATGCACGTGAAAATTTAAATAAAAATGGGCGGAGGAAGGCATTTAAATGAAGGTATGTGGGCGTAACTAACATGAATCGCATGTATGGAGGACACATACGCACGCAACTGCTCACGGAAAGTTACAAGTGGTCTATGGAGGCGGAAGTCACCGACAGCATGGCCGAGAGAGGGGCGTGTCATGGGTGTGAGGGGGTGAGGCCTGCACCGGCTGTGCGTGTATAATTGTGTACCCTTATGGAAACGGTTCTCTGAATACAGTCCAATGTGCTCAGAAATCATAGAGAGAATGAAAACATTCGAAGAACGCAGTTAATTCTTTGTAATTAACCTTTCAATCTGGTTTTTAAAATGTACTGGCAGATCTGAGATCATTATCATGTCTCCTAACTATCTGCGGAAACCATCATGACACAATATAGACAATATAGACAATATAGACATCTATTAATTTAAAGTGGAAAATTTTAAGTGGAAAGTAAATGCGGAGTTAGACCGGAGTTAAACAGGAGGAAACTGAATACTACCCTTTCAACATCAGTTTATCAAACAACATCCACTGAGGATTTTGAAGTTTAAACCAGTAACTACAGCATTTAATGGACCCTCCTCCTGGAAATCCTTTCCTGCACAGTGCAAGATAAACCTCTGATGCTGCTTCTGGTGACTGCTTTGAACATCTATTAACCTTGCACTACATTTATCTGCACATAGCTTTAAATTTGATGTTCATGATTTTAACTATCTTGCACTCATTTCATTTCTTAACAGTCTCTCTCCAGATATTCTGCCTTTTCCACTTCTTAGTTCCTCCTTCATACTGTCATGGCCCTTGTCTCTCTATCCCTGTCCCTCCTCTTTCACTTCCTCCCCAGCCATCCTACTCACCCCATACCCTCTCCCACTCCTCTATCAGTCATCAGTCTCCCCTGCTTTTCCCATACCCACCCTAATCTCCTGTCCACGTCCCACCCCCCTACCTCATGCCTTACCTCGCTCCTGTAACCCCTCCAATCTAATACCTCACACCTGTTCCCTCTTTCCCATTCTCCTGTGCTCTGTGGAATGCTAGATCCATCTGCAACAAGCTCCCTGCCATCCATGACCTCTTCATCACCAACTCCTGCAACCTTCTCGCCATTACTGAAACCTGGCTCTCCACCTCTCATACTACCTCCCCTGCCGCCCTCTCCTATGGTGGTCTCTCTTTCTCCCACACCCCTCGGCCTGGTGAACGCCCTGGTGGTGGTGTGGGCATCCTCCTCTCCCCTTCCTGCACATTTAGTGTCATACCCCCTGTGCCCTCTCTCACTTTCACCTCCTTTAAAGTCCACTTCATTCGCATCTACCACCCCATCCATCTCCGTGTTGTCTACCACCCCCCTGGTCCCCCCTCCAAATTAATTGATAACTTTGGAGCCTGATTCACCCACTTTTTGTCTTCTGACCTCCCCACCCTTATCCTAGGTGACATCAACCTCCCCGTTGACAACCCCTCGGACCCCAGCACCACAAAACTTCTTTCCCTCTCCTCCTCCCTTGGCCTATCACAGTATCAGCACCCACCCACAACCTGGGCCACTCCCTTGACCTTGTTTTCTCATGCTCATGCTCCTTGTCTGACTTCTCCATCTCTCCCTTCCCCCTCTCTGACCATCATCTTATCTCCTTCCCCCCCCTTTAAACATGCTCTTGTCTTCCCCATCCTTAATAAACCTAACCTTGATCCCACTTCACCTTCCAATTACCAACCCATCTCCCTTCTGCCCTTTGCCTGAAAGTTGCTTGTTTACAAGCGTCTAATTGGCTACCTTGCCAACAACTCCATCCTGGACCCTCTCCAATCTGGGTTCCGCCCCCTGCACTCTACTGAATCACAAATGACAAATGACCTCCTTTTTGCCAAATCTAAGGGCCACTTCTCCCTTCTCATCCTCCTGGATCTCTCAGCAGCCTTTGACACCGTTGATCACCCTCTCCTGCTCCACACCCTTTGCTCCCTCGGCCTCTCTGGAACTGTCCACTCCTGGTTCTCCTCTTATCTCACGGACCGTCCTTCTCTGTTGCAACCCCTGGCTCCTCCACCCTACCACTCCTCTTCCCATTGGTGTGTCCCAGGGGTTAGTTCTTGGTCCCCTTCTGTTCTCGCTCTACTCCTCCTCCCTGGGTGACCTCATCAGCTCCTTTGGCTTTCAGTATCACCTCTATGCTGATGACACTCAAATCTATCTCTCCACCCCTGACCTCTCCCCTGAACTTCTGTCAAAAGTGACAAATTGCCTCTCGGTCATCTCCTCATGGGTGTCTGATCGTTTTCTCAAGCTTAACATGTACAAAATTGAAATCGTAGTCTTCCCTCCTTCGCATATCCCCTCTACCCCTACTATCTCTATTACTACTGGTGACTCCACCATCTCCTCCTCCACCCAAGCCCGCTGCCTGGGCGTCATCCTAGACTCCTCTCTCTCTTTCACCCCCCCACATCCATGCCCTCTCACTGTCCTGTCACTTTCATCTCCGCAACATTACTCGCATCAGAAACTTTTTAAATGCAGACGCCACTAAAACGCTCATTCACTCTCTTGTTATCTCCCGTCTGGACTACTGCAACATTCTCCTCTGTGGCCTCCCTCTGGTCCGTCTCACACCCCTACAATCTATACTAAATGCTGCAGCCAGACTCATCTTCCTCTCCCAACGCACTGCCTCCACCTCCCCTCTCTGTCAATCTCTGCACTGGCTTCCTCTCCCATTCAGAATTCTCTTTAAGCTACTTACCACAACTTACAAGTCTCTCTCCTCCTCCACCGCTCCCTACCTCTCCTCCCTTATCTCCATCCACGCTCCCTCCCGTCCACTGCGCTCCGCTGGTGACCGTCGCCTCAACTCCAACCTGATAACTACTTCTCACTCCCGCATCCAAGACTTCTCCCGGGCCGCCCCTCTCCACTGGAACAACCTACCACGTCCTAGCGGCTGAGAACAGTGCTAGATAAGAGGAGATAGCGGCTGAGAACAGTGCTAGATAAGAGGAGATAGCGGCTGAGAACAGTGCTAGATAAGAGGAGATAGCGGCTGAGAACAGTGCTAGATAAGAGGAGATAGCGGCTGAGAACAGTGCTAGATAAGAGGAGATAGCGGCTGAGAACAGTGCTAGATAAGAGGAGATAGCGGCTGAGAACAGTGCTAGATAAGAGGAGATAGCGGCTGAGAACAGTGCTAGATAAGAGGAGATAGCGGCTGAGAACAGTGCTAGATAAGAGGAGATAGCGGCTGAGAACAGTGCTAGATAAGAGGAGATAGCGGCTGAGAACAGTGCTAGATAAGAGGAGATAGCGGCTGAGAACAGTGCTAGATAAGAGGAGATAGCGGCTGAGAACAGTGCTAGATAAGAGGAGATAGCGGCTGAGAACAGTGCTAGATAAGAGGAGATAGCGGCTGAGAACAGTGCTAGATAAGAGGAGATAGCGGCTGAGAACAGTGCTAGATAAGAGGAGATAGCGGCTGAGAACAGTGCTAGATAAGAGGAGATAGCGGCTGAGAACAGTGCTAGATAAGAGGAGATAGCGGCTGAGAACAGTGCTAGATAAGAGGAGATAGCGGCTGAGAACAGTGCTAGATAAGAGGAGATAGCGGCTGAGAACAGTGCTAGATAAGAGGAGATAGCGGCTGAGAACAGTGCTAGATAAGAGGAGATAGCGGCTGAGAACAGTGCTAGATAAGAGGAGATAGCGGCTGAGAACAGTGCTAGATAAGAGGAGATAGCGGCTGAGAACAGTGCTAGATAAGAGGAGATAGCGGCTGAGAACAGTGCTAGATAAGAGGAGATAGCGGCTGAGAACAGTGCTAGATAAGAGGAGATAGCGGCTGAGAACAGTGCTAGATAAGAGGAGATAGCGGCTGAGAACAGTGCTAGATAAGAGGAGATAGCGGCTGAGAACAGTGCTAGATAAGAGGAGATAGCGGCTGAGAACAGTGCTAGATAAGAGGAGATAGCGGCTGAGAACAGTGCTAGATAAGAGGAGATAGCGGCTGAGAACAGTGCTAGATAAGAGGAGATAGCGGCTGAGAACAGTGCTAGATAAGAGGAGATAGCGGCTGAGAACAGTGCTAGATAAGAGGAGATAGCGGCTGAGAACAGTGCTAGATAAGAGGAGATAGCGGCTGAGAACAGTGCTAGATAAGAGGAGATAGCGGCTGAGAACAGTGCTAGATAAGAGGAGATAGCGGCTGAGAACAGTGCTAGATAAGAGGAGATAGCGGCTGAGAACAGTGCTAGATAAGAGGAGATAGCGGCTGAGAACAGTGCTAGATAAGAGGAGATAGCGGCTGAGAACAGTGCTAGATAAGAGGAGATAGCGGCTGAGAACAGTGCTAGATAAGAGGAGATAGCGGCTGAGAACAGTGCTAGATAAGAGGAGATAGCGGCTGAGAACAGTGCTAGATAAGAGGAGATAGCGGCTGAGAACAGTGCTAGATAAGAGGAGATAGCGGCTGAGAACAGTGCTAGATAAGAGGAGATAGCGGCTGAGAACAGTGCTAGATAAGAGGAGATAGCGGCTGAGAACAGTGCTAGATAAGAGGAGATAGCGGCTGAGAACAGTGCTAGATAAGAGGAGATAGCGGCTGAGAACAGTGCTAGATAAGAGGAGATAGCGGCTGAGAACAGTGCTAGATAAGAGGAGATAGCGGCTGAGAACAGTGCTAGATAAGAGGAGATAGCGGCTGAGAACAGTGCTAGATAAGAGGAGATAGCGGCTGAGAACAGTGCTAGATAAGAGGAGATAGCGGCTGAGAACAGTGCTAGATAAGAGGAGATAGCGGCTGAGAACAGTGCTAGATAAGAGGAGATAGCGGCTGAGAACAGTGCTAGATAAGAGGAGATAGCGGCTGAGAACAGTGCTAGATAAGAGGAGATAGCGGCTGAGAACAGTGCTAGATAAGAGGAGATAGCGGCTGAGAACAGTGCTAGATAAGAGGAGATAGCGGCTGAGAACAGTGCTAGATAAGAGGAGATAGCGGCTGAGAACAGTGCTAGATAAGAGGAGATAGCGGCTGAGAACAGTGCTAGATAAGAGGAGATAGCGGCTGAGAACAGTGCTAGATAAGAGGAGATAGCGGCTGAGAACAGTGCTAGATAAGAGGAGATAGCGGCTGAGAACAGTGCTAGATAAGAGGAGATAGCGGCTGAGAACAGTGCTAGATAAGAGGAGATAGCGGCTGAGAACAGTGCTAGATAAGAGGAGATAGTGTCTGAGAACAGTGCTAGATAAGAGGAGATAGCGGCTGAGAACAGTGCTAGATAAGAGGAGATAGCTGCTGAGAACAGTGCTAGATAAGAGGAGATAGCTGCTGAGAACAGTGCTAGATAAGAGGAGATAGTGTCTGAGAACAGTGCTAGTTAAGAGGAGATAGTGTCTGAGAACAGTGCTAGATAAGAGGAGATAGCGGCTGAGAGCAGTGCTAGATAAGAGGCGATAGTGTCTAAGAACAGTGCTAGATAAGAGGAGATAGCGGCTGAGAGCAGTGCTAGATGAGGGCAGATACTGGTAAAAAAAAAAAACTGTTCTAGATGAGGGCAAATAGTAAGTGAGTGCAGTTTTAGAAAAGAAAAGATAATGAGTGAGTACAGTTCTAGGTATGCACAGTTAGTGGTAAAAAAAAATGTACTAGATAAGGGAAAATAGTGGGCGAGTACAGTTCTAGATGAGGGCAAATAGTGAGAACAGTTCTAGATGAGGGCAGATAGTGGGTTAAAACTGTTCTAGATGAGGGCAGATAGTGGGTGAGTACAGTTCTAGATGAGTGCAGATAGTGGGAGAGTACAGTTCTAAATGAGGGCAGATAGTGAGTGAGTGAGTACAGTTCTTGACAAGGGTAGATATTGGGTAAGAACAGTTCTAGATGAGGGCAGATAGTGGGTGAGTATAGTTCTAGATGAGGGCAGATAGTGGATCAGTACAGTTCTAGATGAGGGCATATTAGATAGTGGGTAAGAACAGTTCTAGATGAGGGAAGATAGTGGGTGAGTACAGTCTTAGATGAGGGCAGATAATGGGTGAGTACAGTCTTAGATAAGGGCAGTTAGTTAGTGAGAACAGTTCTAGATAAGGGCAGATAGAGGACAAGAACAGGTCTAGATAAGGGCAGATATGGCGTAAGAACAGTTCTAGATGAGGGCAGATAGTGGGTGAGAACAGTTCTAGATAAGGGTAGATAGTGGGTGAGAACAGTTCTAGATGAGGGCAGATAGTGGGTGAGAACAGTTCTAGATGAGGGCAGATAGTGAGTGAGAACAGTTCTAGATAAGGGCAGATAGAGGATGAGAACAGTTGTAGATAATAGCAGCTAGTGGATTAGAACAGATCAAGGTCAGGGTAGATAGAGGGCTATAGATAAGGGCAAATAGTGTGTAAGAACAGTTCTAGATAACGGCAGATAGTGGGTGAGAATAGTTCTAGATAAGGGCAGATAGACTGCTCTAGATAAGGGCAGATAGTGTGTAAGAACAGTTCTAGATGAGGGCAGATAGTGAGTGAGTACAGTTCTATATGAGGGCAGATAGAGGGTAAGAACAGTTCTAGATGAGGGCAGATAGTGGGTAAGAACAGTTCTAGATGAGGGCAGATAGTGAGTGAGTACAGTTCTAGATGAGGGCAGATAGAGGACGAGAACAGGTCTAGATAAGGTGAGATATGGAGTAAGAACAGTTCTAGATGAGGGCAAATAGTGGTTGAGAACAGATCTAGATAAGGGCAGATAGTGGGTAAGAACAGTTCTAGATGAGGGCAGATAGTGGGTGAGTACAGTTCTAGACAAGGGCAGATAGTGGGTAAAAACAATTCTAGATGAGGGCAGATAGTGGACGAGTACAGTTCTAGATAAGGGCAGATAGTGGGTAAGAACAGTTCTAGATGAGGGCATATAGTGGGTGAGTATAGTTCTAGATGAGGGCAGATAGTGGATGAGTACAGTTCTAGATGAGGGCAGATAGTGGATGAGTACAGTTCTAGATGAGGGCATATTAGATAGTTAGTGAGAACAGTTCTAGATAAGGGCAGATAGAGGATGAGAACAGGTCTAGATAAGGTCAGATATGGGGTAAGAACAGTTCTAGATGAGGGTAGATAGTGGATGAGAACAGTTCTAGATGAGGGTAGATGGTGGGTGAGTAAAGTTTTAGATGAAGGCAGATAGTGAGTGAGTACAGTTCTAGATGATGGCAGATAGAGGACGAGAACAGATCTAGATAAGGGCAGGTATGGGGTAAGAACAGTTCTAGATGATGGCAGATAGTGAGTGAGTACAGTTCTAGATGATGGCAGATAGAGGTCGAGAACAGGTCTAGATAAAGGCAGGTATGGGGTAAGAACAGTTATAGACGGGGGTAGATAGTGGATGAGAACAGTTCTAGATGAGGGCAGATAGTGGGTGAGAACAGTTCTAGAGGAGGGCAGATAGTGGGTGAGTACAGTTCTAGATGAGGGCAGATAGTGGGTGAGTACAGTTCTAGATGAGGGCAGATAGTGGGTGAGTACAGTTCTAGATGAGGGCAGATAGAGGGTGAGAACAGTTCTAGATGAGGGCAGATAGTGGGTGAGAACAGTTCTAGAGGAGGGCAGATAGTGGGTGAGTACAGTTCTAGATGAGGGCAGATAGTGGGTGAGTAAAGTTCTAGATGAGGGCAGATAGTGGGTGAGTAAAGTTCTAGATGAGGGCAGATAGTGGGTGAGTAAAGTTCTAGATGAGGGCAGATAGTGGGTGAGTAAAGTTCTAGATGAGGGCAGATAGTGGGTGAGTAAAGTTCTAGATGAGGGCAGATAGTGGGTGAGTAAAGTTCTAGATGAGGGCAGATAGTGGGTGAGTAAAGTTCTAGATGAGGGCAGATAGTGGGTGAGAACAGTTCTAGAGGAGGGCAGATAGTGGGTGAGTACAGTTCTAGATGAGGGCAGATAGTGGGTGAGTAAAGTTCTAGATGAGGGCAGATAGTGGGTGAGTAAAGTTCTAGATGAGGGCAGATAGTGGGTGAGTAAAGTTCTAGATGAGGGCAGATAGTGGGTGAGTAAAGTTCTAGATGAGGGCAGATAGTGGGTGAGTAAAGTTCTAGATGAGGGCAGATAGTGGGTGAGTAAAGTTCTAGATGAGGGCAGATAGTGGGTGAGTAAAGTTCTAGATGAGGGCAGATAGTGGGTGAGAACAGTTCTAGAGGAGGGCAGATAGTGGGTGAGTACAGTTCTAGATGAGGGCAGATAGTGGGTGAGTAAAGTTCTAGATGAGGGCAGATAGTGGGTGAGTAAAGTTCTAGATGAGGGCAGATAGTGGGTGAGTAAAGTTCTAGATGAGGGCAGATAGTGGGTGAGTAAAGTTCTAGCTGCCGTCACTTTCTATGTTTCTAAAACTGAAGGTAACGTGTGGCCCTTTGGATGATTGAAGGGCCGCTCCATGCATCCTCTGAGATACGTCTGGTTACCCCTCTCTGTCTACACTCACATGATAAGACTGCCTGTCCTGTGCAAGGATAATAATTAGCATTAATAACACGGTAACTTGGCTCTCATTGTACTGATCAGTCAGGCGGAACTTTTCCAAACAATCCTCGGCTCTGATCTAAATCCAGCCTGGATTCACAAACAACCTCTGAATACTGAAAGGCGATCTATTATCAAATAACGCAGAACCAAACGTAAGCCCTTCAGCCAAGGAAGTGTCCCTCAAAGACAGATTGTTGCGACGATGCAGGGATTTGCATTGATGCCTAAATGCCTGTTTGCTCACCAGACGTCACTTCTTATATTTAGATAGTGACGGCAGATAAGAACCAGTTTAACTAATTTGTTTATTTAAGACAATACGAACCTTAGACCTTATTTGATCCTCAATTGAGTGTTAGATTTAGGATATCCTATATTGATCCTAAGTATGTGTACACTGTTCTACTATGTTACCTTCTACCACCTCTGATGGGAGGTTATTCCACTTATCAACCACTCTTTCAGTGAAGCAATTTTTCCGTACTTTTCCTCTGAACCTACCACCCTCCAGATTATACACATGTCCCATTGTTCTCATACACCTCTTACAGTGAAAAAATGCCCCTTGATATATGTGAAAGTAGCTATCATATCCCCCGGACCTTCACTGCTCCAAGCTATACATGTTACTTTCTCTAGTCTATCTCTGTATGTTGTGTGACACAGGCCATGCACCACATTAGTTGCTCTTCTCTGCACAGTCTCTAATGTATTTATGTCCTTCTGGAGATATTTGCCTGCACATTTGTAATATTCTATAGATCAGTGATGAACATTAGTTGGTCCTAAGGTCCTCGGCCACCACCCGCAGCCCCCCCATCTCCTTCCTGCCTTCATCTTAAATTAAATCAAATTAAGATCAGTTATTATTATCTATTAACTATGAGCGTGAGATTTGATTAATCTCTAACATCTGTGTAATTCTATGGGCATGTTGCGATCTATGTGAGAATCTGTGTTAATCGGCCTATCCAGACTATCGCAAAGTGGAGTTTTACAATCATTGATATCGACAAACATCCTCTACAGTAAGGGCCTGTATTCGAGCAGCCGTGGGATCCTTAGTTGCGATCTGTTGCCATTTTAAATGGGGACAGATCGGAAGTTTTAAGGTAGGTTAAAGCTGAAAGGATGTGTGGATACCAGATCCCTGACCATGCTGTATTCTGATAGGTGTTCCCTATCCCTGTGTAACTACACAGATATAAGACTGAGGGGCGGGAATGAGATCACAAGTGGGCGTTCCCTCTTAGTCAGGTGACAGTATAGGTGCTCCCTCTTAGGTTAGAGTCTAGATGCTCCCTAACAATTCAGACTTCATATACTGAGTGCTGAGCGCTATCTAAGTAGACAGCTTCTGACAGCCCCCCCCCATCCATACTTATGCTCCGCATACCTCCTAAGGGGCCCAAATTGGTATACTTCGGCCCCTGCATGTTTGCATGCAGGGAACACTGTCTGATTTTGCTGATTGCACCCAAATATTAGCAGCTTTATTTTTACACTCTAATTTAGAGTTGAGCTACAAAACATCACCTCTCAGCTCAGTTTGTTGTCTTACATATGAAATGTTTTTCCCTTGCTGGCTTTGTGTGGTCCAGGTTAGCTCCTCTTTGTGCTGCTGCTGTGTAAAGCTCTACCTCTGTATAATGTGAGTGCTGGGTGTTTTCTCCTCCAGTGAAGATGTCTTTACCATCATCGATGCACCTGAGCGGTTTCACCACTGAATTCACAGCCGTCCAGCTGCACCTACACTGGGGCAACGTGTCGCTAGACGAAGGGTCAGAGCACCGGATCGATGGGAAAATGTACCCAGGAGAGGTAAGAACTTTGGGTGACTGTGTATATTTTATAAGAAGGCGTCATTTTTATTAGCTCTTACAAATCATCTTTTTCAAAATCTCTCTGGAGGGTAAACAAAAAAAAGTGGTTATCAGACTTGGTCAGACTGCTATATGGACAATAGCATACCATGTGATGTAAGATGGGGTGGGGGGCTGGAAGTGGGGTCTATCATAGTTCAGACAGAGCTCGGAGTTACATTCCAAAACCTCTCTGATTTGCGTGGCCTGGTTTCCATGATAAAATAGAATTTTAAATGATTAAAAATAAATATTCGCAAAATGGCAATAAAATTGCACCAGGTGTGGTTTCTTTTCCGAAAGACCATTATGTGGCAGTTGAATGGCGAGTGTTGGTAATTGCCGGAATCTCCATTCTAAATCGCGGCAGTGCAATTCGATAGGTAAGCCCTTCCTCTTAACCATAACCTTAACCCGGCGCTAACCTTAACCCTCTGACTACCGGGTCAGAGTTAGTAAAAATAGTCCTGCACTCCCTCCCCTCTCACTACCCTAACCCTCCCTTACTTGCAGCCTGACCCTAACCCACCATCTCTAGCAGCCTGACCCTAACCCTCCCTCCCTCCCTCCCTCCGCTGCAGCCTGACCTACTCACCTGTCCCTTGGTCCGGCGATAGCGGCGGCGGAGGGATATCGTCATTTCTGAAGGAGAATGGGTGAAGTATTCCGAACGGCATACTCACCCATTCTGAAAAAAAAAGTAGAAAGTGGTAAGTATTTGAAAAAGGGACATCCGAAAAGGAACTTTCGGATGTCCCTTTTTCGCAAATCAGATTTTCTTGCCGGAGAGTGCAACCGCTGACTCCCGAAGCCTGACCCTAACCTTCCCACCCCTGCAGCCTGACCCTAACCTCCCTTCCACGCACCCTGGAGAGGTTACTCACCTTTCCCTGCAGTCCTGCGGTAGCGGCGGCAGTGTTTCCGAATCAGAATGGGTGAGTATGCCGATCGGCATACTAACCCATTCTGAAAAAAAAATTATAAAGTGAGCGGTATTCGAAATAGGGACATGCAAAAAGGAACTTTCGGATGTCCCTATTTCGGAAATCAGAATTTGCTAAGCGGGGACTGCAACCGCGAGTTACATGCGCTTGGTACCACCTTGTGTTGCACAATTCCGTATTGGCATGCAGCTGACCGGTGCTGCGTATGCGCTGAATTCCCTAGCAGGGCCCACTTACAACGCGTACAAGGCATGCTAAATGTACCGTTAAGCCCATTCGTTCCGCTCCGCTGAAGAGGCTTTCTGGATCCGGTCCATCCATCCTATTTATAGTCCATTTATATATTGAATGGCACAGTTTTTTTATGGCATTGCTGCTTTAAACACAGAAGCAATGAGTTAAGGATTAAATATTACTCCTGGGGGGTTCTGGGAAATATAAATCGCTGAAATATTTGCACCATGATCCCAATTGGCTTAAGGCTGAGGCTTAAACTCTTATTGGATGGTTTCGGCTCAACAAAATCTTCTCTGTGTTGGAAAAGTTTATCCTTCCTTAGCCGGCCAGCGCTTAACCAGAGGTCAGTCTATAAAATGCTAACATCAAACCCCAGACGCTAATGGTATCTGAAGGACTTTACAGTTTATTATATGAGTTGGATGAACTTCAATACAGTTAATAAAAGAGATTTGTCCAAATTTACTACGCTGCGAGTTTGGAAAAGTGGAGATGTTGCCCATAGCAACCAATCATATTCTAGCTCTCACTTTCCTATTACATACTAGAGAATG
>WWET01001004.1:32131-43663 GCA_011038615.1 Limnodynastes dumerilii
GGTGGCTCCCTCTCAACCTCTCACTGCGCTCTGTCCCTTGCTCCCTGATCTTCCAAGCTTGACACCTCGCATTTTGCCTTGCGTTCTGTGCTTGATTCACTTTATTTTTTATATTTTTAGTCATATTGTATTTATATATACTTATATATACTATGCTATCCATCCCAACCCTCCATGTCTGTACTTTTTTTTTGTTTTATTTTGTACGGCGCTGCAGGCAACTTATAAATAAACGATAATAATAATAATGCCGGTATTGTATTTTATGCTATCTTGCTAAGCTGTATGGGACACCTGGAGAATTCTTACAGATTGGATATCCACATAATATAGTACTGATCTATCGATACAGTTTTTGTGGGCTATGAAATCTCTATTTATGTGAAACACATTTAATATTCTGTGCTTGCTACCAATTGGGAATATACCTTAGACAAAAAATAGGTCTAAAAATCAGGTTCGTCTTATACAGGGGATATAACACTAAACTTACCTTTTCTGTCCCTCCGGCAGTTTCAGTCTCTCTCCCCGCAGCTGTGACTCAGACTCTCTCCCTCGTGTCGCGCACTGCACATAGACGTTGCGTGACCTAAGGTCACATTAACGTCAATGTACAGCACGCACCGCGAGGGAGAGAGTCTGAGTAAGAGCTGCATGGGAGAGAGCCTGAAACTGCCGGAGGGACAGAAAAGGTAAGTTCAGTGTTACATCACGTGATCCCTTGTATAAGATACACCCCAAGTCAGGGAGATCACCACACTTTAAGGAGTCAGGCATATCACCCACTCTTCAGGGAGTCAGGCAGATCACCTGCTTTTCAGGAAGTCAGGGGGATCACCCACTCTTCAGGGAGTCATGGAGATCACCCACTGTTCAGGAAGTTAGGGAGATCAAACACTGTTCAGGGAGTCAGAGAGATCACCCACTCTTCAGGAAGTCAGGGAGATCACCCGCTCTTATGGAAGTCAGGGAGATCAAACACTGTTCAGGGAGTCAGGGAAATCAAAAACTCTTCAGGGAGTCTCCATAATATTCAGGGAGCAAATATGCTATAGCATTGATGCCTAATATTAATACTAATTTTTGAATTTTAAGAGTCAACCAATGGGTGCAACAGGAAGTCTGTGTCATAGCAAAATCAGTGAAGTTAAGACTTTGGTTTGAAAGAAATGGGAACATTAAACGAAGCATTAAAAATGGGTCACGAAAGAGGACACATCTTTGTAATCCCCATATGTAAGGATGTCACCCCATCCTTCCCCTATAGATCCTTGTAGATTTATAAATAAGTTTATTCCTTGTGTAACTCTCAGGGTCAATACACTTTGTGACAATTCCACGTCTAAGAGGCTTCTAAAAATCTTCCAGTAGACATATTATGGTCAACCCGAATCTGCGCAATCTGAATCTGCATCAATATGACATTTCATGTTTTTATCTCACACCCATATCAAACAGGTTGGAAAGATGGAGAATATTGGATACAGCAACATCCTTAACAATCTGGAGAAAGTCCGCCATGCAGGTAAGGAAATACTCCGGAGAAGATCACTCCTCTGTCACTTACAAAGGGCTAAATGCCTGCTCTGCAGTAAACTGTAGCTCTTGATTTACGGTGCCAATCTTTCAGCCATGACACTTTGGTTTGTCATAGTGAAGAAAGCAGGTAAATGTGCACTGCCCTTCCATCCATCCCCCTTGCGTTTAAGAGCATTGCACCAGAACCAGACTTCACCTGTGGCGTATGATATCACTCATATGGAAATACCACAAACCCTATGCTAAAACTTCCGCCATCCGGAGGGAGCTTAGCATACCTGCGCTGTATTATCTACATACCCCCACCCCCCTACATACGCACTCATAGCGGAATTTGCAATGATCCCAGGAGAGAACGCAGAATTATGATCCGTCCAGGGAATGCATTGCTTGGGCATGCAGTTAAGCAAATAGCGGGTGTATTCCAATCATAAGGCCTGATCCGGTCTTAAGATCGTTTAACGTATGCAAGTGTACCTAAGTTACGCACTACTAAGGATAATGCCCTCCCCCGGGCACTTCCCTCTCATGTAATGTCATAATTTAGCTGATTTATGTGATCAGAACCCTGCCTAATGTTTCCTTGCGTATCTCTGGTCGTACGTGATGCCTTGTTGCCTGACCCAGCCCATACTGTACAATTTAATTGCTTCCCTCCGCCCACAATGCGTATAATCGCCTTGCGTTGGAATGTCACGCCCTATTGCACGGTGTTACGTACAAGTTACGTACGACCAGATTTATGATGCGTAACATCTGCTGTGCGCATGCGTACAATGGTTGTCGTTATTAAGTCTGGATCAGGCCCCTAGTCTGGATCCGGTTCATTGCGATACAGGCCCCACTCATAGGATCCATTTGTGCTGCATTAGAAACTCTAAGCACAATGCAAGTGGGGATTTGATAGTGTATCTCTCATACCTGTCCTTCTAACAGGGGAGATAGTAAGAATATACTTGAAGGCGCTAATGTTTGTGCTGCTCGCTGCAGGTCAGACAACGCAAATTCCACCTTTCAATGTGGAACAGCTGCTTCCTGAGAATATGGACAAGTATTTCCGGTACCGGGGATCGCTGACTACACCGCCCTGCTACCAGAGCGTCCTCTGGACTGTCTTCCATGACCCAGTGCAGATCTCTGTGCCTCAGGTAAGTGAATGGCATCTGTTGGGCCGCCATCAGGATGGGGAATGCCAGGACTGAAGTCGTGGGCCGGGGAGAGAGGGGGGCAGTAGGGGACAAATTAGTCACTGTCACCAGTCTACTATTGCCGATGCCTGCCGCTGGTGAGCTGTACCAGGCTGAACATCAATGGGCTATGCTAAGTTGTCATCAGTATGATCAGGGCCTGCCAAAAATACACACAACTCAGCACAAGGCCCCCTGTCTTTCTGTAATGTCAGATTATGGCGGAAATAGGAAAATTACTTACAATAATCTGTACAAAAACATAAATGTAATAGCAAAATGCTACATGTTTTAAAAAAATACCCTGTCACCAGGGTCACAGGATGGGTATTGGTGTTATATTAAAAAAGATCCCTGTAAACTGCTTTCAATTACAATGAAACAATGACTTTCATTAAAGCGTCATTATAAGGGATTGAAAACTGGATGTGTAAGAGGACAGCAATTAATCAACATGTCAAAGTAGCCATGTGATTTATGAATTATGGAGGCAGCCATTTTGTAAGTAGAACATGGTTTGTTTACTGCACTACTGCCGACAGGAAGTTAGGGCATGTACACAAAATGGTTGCTTGCACAGAGGTCAGTTTGGTTTTTATCTTCTCCCACTTCTTTTTCTAGTTGCAGAAACTGCGCACAATGATTTATTCTACGGACGCCGACTCTCCAGCGAGCGCATTATTACTCAATAACTTCCGATACCCTCAGCCGCTTAACCAGAGGGCCATTTACTCCTCCTTTGTGATTAGTGAGTGCATGCAGTAATTCATATCAACTCATTGATTTACATTAATACAAATATCCCACCATAGTCTATTGTGTTGAAATAAGATTTCCCATGAGGTCGTGTCTCATGATGATAAACTAATGTGTCTCATTATGATGAGGTCACATATCCCATGATAATAAACTAATGTGTCTCATTATGATGAGGTCACATATCCATAGATGGTGAACTAACATGTCTCATTATGATGCGGTCACATGTCTTATGATGATAAACTATTGTGTCTCATTATGATGAGGTCACATATCCCATGATGGTGAACTAACGTGTCTCATTATGATGAGGTCACATATCCCATAATGATGAGGCCATTATCATTATTATGAAGTCAAATGTCCCATGATAGTCAGGTCATAAGTCTCATTACGATGAGGTCTCCTGTCCCACAATGGTGTGTTCCCATCGCACTACACATGGAATTATAAAGGGATCCTACATTTCCTTTTATGGTGAGGTCACATGTCCAATTATGGTAAATTCTTTGTATCCTTATGATGACCTCACTTAGCACGACTACACAAAGCATTGTGGTGAGATCACATATACCATAATAGTGACGTCCCTTGTCTCCTTCTTAATGAGGTCACATAGCCTTACATAGGTCAACCTATTCTTTTTGTGGCAGGGGGTATTGAGTAGACCAATAGGATAAGTGCACAAGGTTAGGATCCATCATAGTCAACTTAACTAATTATATTCAGTTTCAAATCCATGGTTTTGAGCCTTTTGTAGGATTACTATCATTGTATATAATTTATAATTCCTTATTTTTCTATTTCTTTTTTGCAGAACCAGCATTGTCCTTAGGTAAGGACCTTGTAGTAACATTTTGCAACTTGTCTCTCTCTCTGTTTATCGTTCATCCTTTTTTGTAGCCTATTTAAGTTACGGTTTACATATAAAAGCCCTGTGCGTATAAATGCAACATATTATATCCCAAATTCCAAAGAGTTCTAAATTTACCCTCCACATTTTTCATTAGTCTTTGATATCACTAAGACACCATCAATTGTCATATTTATATCTAGGTGTCCAAAGACTTGGCTCATTCACACCAGCCCTAATATTCAATTTTCTTGTTTTTTTCCCACTAAGGTGCAATTCTTGGTATCATATTTGGATTGTTGGCAGCTGTGTTGCTTCTTTCATTGACCTTGTTCTTGGCTATCAAGAAAATCAGGTAATCACTCATGTAATTCCAAAAGGTAAACAGACATCAGTAACACTCATACACAGTAATGGAGTTTCTTTCCATTATAACATTGTTGTAAAAAAAATTCAGATGTTGCCCATAGCAATCAAACAGATTCTAGCTGACGTTCTCTAGTATGTAATAGGAAAGTGAGCGCTAGAATCTTATTGGTTGCTATGGGCAACATCTCCATTGTTCCTTGAGAGGTTTAGTAAACCTAGTTAATAGCCCTTGACAACCATCTCCGATATTCAATCAGGAGTTTAAGACTTCTAATACAACATCTTGTGATATTTCACTTTATTTAGGAAATTCTGTTCTCTCTGCAACCAACAGTTAACTAAACCAGGAATTATTTCCAAAATACGTAATCATTAAAATAAGTTTTCCTTAAAAATTCAATAACCGGTCTGAAGACTAATAACACCACTGTATAAGTCATTTAATCACAGAGTATTACTTAGCTCCCGGTCAGGGGCTTAAGCCTGTCCCATAGTGAGTACGAGGGGGTTGTCTAAGTAACTTTGAGGCCAGAGAAACGTTTGCAATCTGCAGATAATCATTAAGCGCCACCTGCAGTCTACTTGAGGTTCTGCAGTTCCATTGAAGTGAATTTCCCATTTCAAAGAGTTTTCATTAAGAAAAATGAACAGATTTTTACAGTGGGTTCTTTCTTCTTCTGCAGGAAACACTGAACCTTAACAAGGAAAAAAACGGAGCAAGATACAAATAAGAATGAAAGCGAAGTCTGCCACTCGCCTACTGGGCAACCAATATTTTGGTCCCAATTTTAAGACTGAATTTGTATTTTATTTTTCTGAACATGCTGCAAATATTACAGTTCTGCCATGCAAGACACTGTCCCATCCTAGGAGGATATGAATGGAATGCCTTTCATGTTAATCCAGATATATTGCAATAATGACTGTTCTACAGGTAAGCTGCTTCTCAGAGATGAGAAGTGTCCTTCAACTACCCTACGAACAATGGGGGTCCACCATGGCTTCCTCCACATACTTCTTTTCCCCACTCGGGAGATTTTGTTTCAAACTCTATTCTGGAATCTTATGGACAAAACAACATGTGGATGTTCTAAGTGGGATCCGCTGGTTAGAGTTGAACGTTGACTTGGAATTTATGCTGTTTGGGTAGGGAATTGGGAAAGTACACTACAGCTATGAAGTATTATTAGATTAGTATTATTTTGTTCTTTAATGGTAGGTTGTAAAGTTATAATTTAGTACTAATTGTAGGATGGAACTGGTACAAATCTCAGGTCTTCCTATAGGCTGTTCTTTCACCAAATGCTGTATAACCACTCGTACCTTATCGAATCATGGATGTAGGGCTAGATTTACTGAATACTTCTACAAGAGAACGGGTTGCTTGTTACAACCAACCTGAACTAGGTAAACCGTAGCTGGAACCCGATTGGCTGCTGTGGCAGCATCTCCATTTTGTTTTCTTTAGGACAGGTCTTGCCAACAAGTACTCCTCCAAGTGCTGTGAAACTACATGTCCCAGCAAGCTTTGACTGTATTCTGTTCCTGACAAAACCTGGTGGGCCTCAGCTAGCCTGCTTTAGAAGGTGAAGTAAATGAACACGTCTGCCTCCAAACCAGGGTTTTCTAATGACGCAAGTGCCTTTTAAATAAATTTTGAAGTTCAGTTCTATTATTGAGCTTATTCTCCAAGCACCAACATAAATTTATGTGTAAGTGTCAGTACCGCCAATTTTTTTGGGGTGTGTGATAATTAGCAAACCTAAAAAGAGGTGGGCCTAATAATTGTGAGAGATGAGATTGCTGTATTGTCCATGACCTTTGACACAGGTGTTGTGAAACTAAAATCCCATCATGCTTTTGACAGGTATTGGTAGATGTAGTTTCACAACACCTAGGCCAGATTTACTAAGCTGCGGGTATGGAAAAGTGGAGATGTTGCCTATGGCAACCAGATTCTAGCGCTCACTTTCCTATTACATACTAGAGAATGTCAGCTAGATTGGTTGCTATGGGCAACATCTCCACTTTTCCAAACCTGCAGCTTAGTAAATCTGGCCCCTGGAATGCAGGAGTTTACCTAGGCCCATTCTAGCAAGTACAAATTACAGAAGTGAGATATTCCAAGCTTATCAGTTTACATAGAGCAATATGATCTCTGTGGTGCTGCTAGGGCCTAGTGCAAGTCTGGTCAACCTGTGGCTCTACAGGTGTTGTGAAACTACAATTCCCAGCATGCTTTACCTGCACAAGCATAGCGGATACCTGACAAAGCATGCTGGAACTCGTAGTTTTCACAACACCTGCAGTGCCACAGGATGGCCAGGTCAGGCCTAGAGAAATTATAAGCTACAAAATGGCTGCAGTCACAGGGCAGGATTTGGCGTTGTGGCTTTCTAATATATTTTGCATTGAAAGGAAGGATCGCAAATAATGCTCCACCATGGGGTGTATTGTCAGTCAGTCCAGAATGTTATGTGTACTTATATCAGCAGTCAGGCAGCTGCTAATCCATACGCCTTAAACTGCCATTTGCACATTTTTCGGCTGTGCTTTTGCAACGGACGACTGAGCATCTCCCTCCTTTTTATCAGCCTTTCTTTCTCTGATCATTGTGAAATAATGCAAAATATGGCAAAATTCTATATACTGAAAACTGTGAAAAAAAGCAAGTAACAACTCCACTATAAAGCAATAAAGTGATTACTACAAAAAGCCTCTTTATCTTAAGACAAACCGCCGTGATTATTCATCTGTCAATGCTGTGGAAATCATGTTATATTTTTTGTAAGTAATAAAGTTTTATGAATTTGTTCTGTTCTATCATGTGAGTTGATCATTAAGTTTATACATTTATAGGGTAAACCATGTAAATAGCACTGTGGGAGGGGCATATAACAGGGTGGGAAGAATCTGTTACAAGACCCAGCCCCCCCCCCCCCCCCCCCTCCCAATTCTACAACGGCAAGACATTGTTAGTCCAGTCGTCAAATGCATTATTAATTCGCTCTCCTGGTGACGATGTCTTTTATGTTGGATCGATGTTACAGAAGTCTTGGAATTAATAGAACCCCAGAAAATTATTGGCTAAATCGTGGCCAATAGAACACTGACGGTCTACAGGTTGGCCAAGTTGCTACCCAGAAGCTCTGCAGGGGAGTGGTCAACACATTATTTGCATGTTCCCCAATGTGGGCAGGGCCAAAACAGGTACCACACACCAGAAGTGTCCCATAAGGGCAGGGCCAACAGTCCAGAAGCTCTATATGGGGGTGGACCAACACACTAACAGCTCCCCTCAGGGAAGGGGCATCACAAAATAAACATAAAATAATGTAATAACAGCTCAGAAGCCAGGACAATCCACAACAGAAGTCTTAAGAGGGCGAGGGGAGTTTTGATATAAACATAAACCCTCAGTTACCTGATGTTTAACTATAGTGTTACCAAGCAACCAAGGTGCGTATAATGTGGTGTTGATCTATTATTACATTATGACAAATATTTGGTTAAAAACATGATTGATTATTATTCATAATGTAAATTAACACTGAGAACCCCATATACTCTCTGCCATCTGGGTCTTGCAGTATTTGCAGCAGATGAATTTGCATAACCCATGGGACCATAACCCAGTTGTACAGTGAACATTGAAAGAAAAAGTTGCTTAGTGCTCACTACCACAACATTTTAAAAGTTTATTACATATCCTACGAATAATTGATCAGAAGAAAAACCTCTTAAAAATGATTAATTGAAATGGCACGAGAGGTTGAAATTCCAGGACATGTGTAATGGTTACTTTAGTGACACTTCAAATTCAATCCAGATAATGATTTACTGTTGAGTTCACCCACATTCATTATCGGTGGGCGATTGTGAACAATGGTGCTCATAAGAGTTGCTGTGTGCAGTTTAGAAGCCACAATCCAATAGCTGTCAGCACTGGCCCCTCTGTTACCCTCTCACCAATAATATACGCCAACACAAGCATAATTAACCAAGAAAAAAAAAATGGTCTTTATTGGAGAATGGTATTGCAGGCCTGTAAAAACAAGAAGTGATTTGAACCTGTTTTTTCTGCAATGCATAGAAGGAAAGTGGCCGCTCAGAAATAAAAACCCTATTGGGTGAAGGAGGTGTCTCCCAGTGTGTCACATGACAGCACAGTGTTATAGTTCTTGAACCCTTTCCACAAACATATGCAGCCTGTAAAACTTGCTTGCACCTAGGTGACAAATCACATCCCCCCCCCCCTCCGCACGGTGACAAATTAACAGTCCACAGCAAATTCTGCAACCAAGTAAAAATAAAAAATTATATAGGCTACACTGACCCCAGAAATTCAAGGTAACATCTGAATTTACAGTAAGGGGCATAATTATTTTTTTGTAATACACAAGTGGTTCTAATCCCATTACAAGTCACTGGTCATTATAATATTTTCAGGAGTTTATAATATTATATTAAAATCAACTTCTTGAGAAAGGGGCTGAGAGAAAAATTTAAGAGAATTTATTCCATTTAGAAACGGATAGACGTAGCCTGTAATAGTAGATTTCATATTAGTCATCAATTTATTTTGGATAGGTCTGAACGAAGCACCCCAAAAGTGGTTTGGAAAAAGTTAGTGGCCAATCACAAACATATTACGGTGGTTGTTTTAAGGACTAAAGAAATGCAAACCAGGTCAAACTTGTCACAAAGGGGCCAGATAGACAGCCCCTCTCTCCTAATCGTAGACATGAGCCCTTTGACACAGGCTATCGAGTCCTCTACAAAGAGGAAAGAGAAGCTAGAGTTTAGATGTAAGTTGCGGCACCTGCTGTCAAATCCGAGATCCATTAGTACTGTTAATACGTTGTTAGTGCAGAGACATACATTATCCCCCTGAATGTAGTACAATTACATGCCGTGTCATAGTGTTTATGGAGAAGCATTTGGTAAAAGAAACATCTTCTGCCCAGAAAGGACAAAAATCCCTATGAGAGAAATGGAAAAGGAATTCTAAACGTTGTGTTATCCAATCCCTGAGGAGCAGCCCGTCCTGACTGACCCTAGACAGAAGGATATGAAAATGACACAAAAACACACACACAAAAATCTCCCACATTCCGAAGACCTTTTTTTCAGCCCAACGCAGATGGTCCGGGAATGCAACCGTTCTCCTGGAAAACAGTTCGTAGCCTTGTCACGGGAAAGCCTCCATTTTGAATGGACACAAAAAAACCAAACGTTGGACGAATAGGAGGAAAAAATAAAAAATAAAGCCACAGACTTGTTGAGGGTCCCAGTCGGAGCACAGCGTGGACGAGCTCTGAAAGTCACGCTAGCGTTACAGGATTGAACACGTTAAGCAATGCCAGATTGCTTCACAGCCTGAGAAGGCCCAGAGCCAGCACGTCGGACGGAGGAACCGGAGGCGAAACAAAAACCAAACATACGAGGAGGACAATCCTTATCGTCTCGGGGAGGTATAGAAAAAGGAGCCGGCTTCTGGGAGAGAGAGAGCTAGAGGAGCACTTCAATGGCGACTCTTTTTATTGGTTCTTGGCTGCACGGCAGCTGATGCTTAGTCCTCATTGGGCACCTGAAGAGCAGAATATACCATAACCTGGTTACTCTCTTGCCGTTTGCCTGCAGAAACAAAACAGTTTCTGTTTTACCTATTAAACCGAACACGGCTGAGTGGCAAGTTTTCCTGAAGCCCTAGGAGCACGGTTAGACAGACCCCTGCACCACCCTGAAGGTGTTATGCCAGGCCTCGCTAACCTGTGGCTCACTAAGTGTTGTGAAACTACAAGTCCCAGAGTGCATAGCCAATACTTGACAAAGCATGCTGGGAGTTGTAGTTTTCACCACACCTGTAGAGCCACAGGTTGGTCAGGCCTGAACTAGGCCACCTTTACGGTTGGAGCATGCTGGGAGATTTTGGTTGGCCTATGTCTGTTCTATAAATATATATATTTGTTTGTTTTAAAAGCGTGTCTGGGATAGCTGCTGACTTGGGGAATTCTCTGACTTTTATTTTAAAGTTTAAAGAATGAATTGCAAGAGTTCTGGGGTGCTAGCTACAGGTAGACCTGCAAATGTAATTACGTGCATTGTAGACATATAAGGGGCAATTTTATTACACCCCATGCAGTGTAGAGGAATTCTAGGCACTGTGCGTGTGCATCAGACGGGCCACTTTGTTGTGCACATAAGTCTGCTGTCTTTATTACTTCAGAACCCGGCCCCAAGTACTTCGGTCTACTCATAATTGCTTTGACTGAGGAGCGCCAGATCCAGACCTACGCCCGGTAGCATTTTTACGCTCGTCATAGTCGTAAAAACGCTGTTTTTCATGTTCTGTGCATGCGCGCGGCGGATGTTATGACCAGAAACTCTGAACGCACTTACAAGAATAAGGAATGAAGGGGCGTGCCAAACATGACACTCAATTACGGAGGCGGGGTGAGGTATTTAAATCGTACAGTGTGGGCGTGCTTAGGGGCGTAAGTACGTATAGCCATTACGGCCGCCAGCAATTACGCTTGGAAAAGTAAGGGTAGGGTTTGGTAGGCGTAAAACGTCAAAAATACGTATGACCATGGGGAGCGCATAGTAAGTACGAAAGCGTGAATACGCTACACGTCAAAACGTAAACCGAACGGGCGTCACAAACAAAAAGATTGCGGACAACTGCTCTACATTAAAAGTTGACAAATAGTCCAGAAGATCTCGCAGCGTTCCGGAGCTTAACGAGGTCACAAAATTGCGCTGCGCTGCAATAAAGGAAAACAAAAAAACGTAATTTTCTGTTTTGTCTGAAATATATCATTA
>WWET01001004.1:60043-84030 GCA_011038615.1 Limnodynastes dumerilii
GGGGTGAACGGCCCTTATTCAGATATGCGTTTCTTCAATAGTACGTAATTATACGCACGCACGTAGCAAGCCAACAGCCACCCCCCTTTACGGCCATGCACTCGTAGACTTACGCCTCCAGAGAGCACCTCTAATTTTACGTGTACCTACGTGCGTATATGTATTCCGTACGTGCGATTCTATCTAACCACATCCTCAAAGGCTCATTGAAATGCCCCCCCACCCTCCTTCACGTAACTTTTCCAGTATAAATTTCAACCCCGCCCCTCCGTACGTATGTCCCCAAGTGCGATTCACATGACCGCGCCTAAAGCACTCGCATGCGTATATTCTACGTAACTTACGTAAATAAAGTTACTATGCATGCGCAGTTTAAACGTATCTAAAAATACGCACGATACTGCACGTGAAAACGGATCTGTGAATACGGACCAGTGGCCCTAAATTCTGCACTCCATCTCCTAGACGTATGATTGGAAAGAGGGTGATTGCAAGCCTACAGACGTGTTTCCGGTGACAGGACTCGGATGTCAAAGCAAGGAGGTGGGGCCTGAGTCTGAATGGGTGGGAATGTGGCCAGAGATGGACGGGGCTCTTCACCAGGCTCCTTGCATCCTCTGTAGTTACGCCCCTGAATATGCTGTCAGAAGTCCGTGCATGCTGTAGGAGTGGTTGTACATGCGTTTATGCAGACGCGTGGACGCAGCAGGGAACTACTATCGGATTCTTGCTAACACTGCATTGGGAGATCTTCGACCCAGTCCAATGACATGTCTGACAGAGGGGCCGGGCTGATATCCTACGTGGGCCTTTCGTCTTAGTCAGATTAGAATATAGGCGTTCCCTCTCTGCTCAGCCACACAGATTCAAGGCGATGACACTTGTGACCGAGGAGGCAGGGCTGAGTTTCTAAGTGGGCGTTCCCTCTCTGCTCACCCATACAGATTTAAGTCAATGACACTTCTGAAAGGGGCGGAGCTGAGTTCCTAAGTGGGTGTGTCCTCTCTGTGCTTACCCATACAGATTTAGGACAGTGACACTTCTAAAAGGGGCGGGGCTGAGTTCCTAAGTGGGCTTACCCATCTCTCTGCTCACCCATAGAGATTCAAGACGATGGCACTTCTGACGGAGAGGGCGGCGCTGAGTTTTTAAGTGGGTGTTCCCTGTCTTTAAAAATTGCACGTAGTCAATCTACATAATAAAGTGGCTCACAGATTGTGTAAGTGACCTACGACGCATGTGTCGTAGGTCATTTCTTAAAGGAATGCACTTAAGAAGCAGCAGCTTCTTAAGTGTGAATCAGGTCCTTTAATTTTAATCTGTAAACTAGAGTTGCGTTAGGAAGCCTCAGCTCAACTCTAATTCTCTTCTGCCTTTCCTGACAATGCAACAGGTCTACACTTGCCCCTGTTTTACCCTTCCTGTCACACTCTGTTTGCCCCCCCATGTGTTATTGTCATCTAAATGGCAATATTTATACTGTCAGGTATAAGGTATTATCCCAAGATATAATAAATAATATTGATACTTTAGCCCAGATCTAATGAAAGCGGAAAACCCGCTACGACAGGGTACGTATGCATTCCATATCTGTATCTAGTGATCGTGCTGCGCATATTGGTTATGCTTTGGAAAATACCAAAAACTATTATGAAATATTCAAATGAACTAATTCCTATGGCAGGGAGTGAGGACAGGCAATGTATGCCAGGCAGGGGGAAGCACAGTAAGGGCTAAGCCTTTATGTACTATCCTTCATATCCAGATCCAGACCCCCGCACATACGGAAAGTGTGTCAGTCCGCCCCCTATCCCTCCCCTATCTCGTGTGGATATTTGTGTGACGGTGCCATAGGGTAACGTTAAGTCACACGGCTAGACTAGCGCTCCATCTGACCACTGATTCTCATAAATACCTAAACCCACCCCTACAGTACAATTTAAATGCTTCCCCCCACCCATCTTGGCAGGCAGAGGGGAAGCACAGCCCCTTTGATCGTAATACCTATTGTACGGAACTTAATGCCATACAATAGAGGTTAAGTGTGTAAAACACACACGCACTTTGCGTGCTTAAGTGGGGTGGCGGACGCAAGTCTGTATTCCGAAACCAATCCATCCTTACTAGAAGTTTTTTTGATGACAGGGTGGGATGCACACGGCGTCTACGCAAGGTCCATGCGGCACCTAAGCAAGGTGTAATATTAAAATTTTACAGTAAAACGTCCCCTTTTAATAGATCTCGATCCATTCCAAATTATTCAGCTGTCTGTTATATGTGATTCTCGGCCAATGTAATGGTCAACATTTTTTTTTTCAGAGCATGACCTTAATTTTCCATCCTAAGAATAATATATTTATTGGCTAATAAATTGCTCCTTGGTGTGGACAATGAATGGAGACGAGATGTGTGCAGTTCCCTTTTAATGGCTCTCCTTACTTTTCATACAAATGATATATTATAAAACAAATTAAATGTTGTTGATTATCATCAGCTCCATAACAATATATTAAAATGGAAATGCATCCTTTACATCAGCCTAGTCTTGTTAAAAGAATACAATATATCAAATGAAAGAACAAAAAAAAAATCTTCTTGACAAATAAAAAAACAATCAAGAAACGTCCAAATGTGCTCAGGAAATAAAAAAACAAAATAAAAATAGAATATAATACTGATAATATCACTCGTGTATGCTTCCCATGTTTTACAAGGTATATAAAAAATATATATGTTTATTTACACACTGGCTGTACAAAAATGATTGCCTACGACGAGCATCTGTTTGCAAAAGGAACAGATTTCGTACAAAAGAGAAATTTGGTTGAAATTGTAAAAAAAAACAAAAACAAAAACAAAAAACCGTTATGTACAGATTTATAGAAGTCTATTTCACCACTTCTGGGGGTCTCTGCTGGGGGTCATAACAGATTTCACGATGTCACTAATATTCTTTAAGTGGTTTGGAAATTTGATGTTAAACGAATATAGGATTTGGTCAAGCCATGTATATAAATATCCGTTCGCTTTGGCAAAACATAAAAAGATAATAGGTTATATTTGATCAATGTCAAAATGTCAGAAAGCAGCGTACTCATAACTGTACCATGGACGATTCTAAGATATTATTAAAAGGAAGTTAAAATACGTTATTGATGCATCAAGTGCTTAAAGTAACTATAATTATGCCAGTTACTCATAGGTCATAGTTCACCTATACAAGATCAAATTCTCTACCTAGTTTTAAGAGACTTCTTATAAGTCAACATTACATATATATATACAAGCTCAGGTTCTTTGCCTAATATTTGGAGCATCCAATCGATAATCTGCTTAAACTGGGATGGAGTCTGTTCACTGGCTAAAAGTCACAGTAAACCTCTTTTATGAGGGATAACAGGATTCCGTGTCTTCATACGCAGAGCAAGACTCATCATTAAAAAAAAAAATGTACTCTTAGTTGACATTGCGAATCCCATAGGAATAATATAAAGTACCATGCCTTTCACAAGTCTTAGGAAATAGGGTCGTGTGTGTTTGTTTTTTGCTTTTATATTTGCTTTAAAAATATATATACAAACCCTTAACAATGAAAAGTGTTAAGGCACATTAATCTAAAGAAACAAATTGTATTGGGCAAGTTTAGGAAGAGAAAAAACTCTAGGAGTAATAGTTTGACAGGTAAATATTGAGAAAAATGATACTGTAAATGGAGGTAGTGATATCAAAATGAACTTTTGTCCTTTTGGAATAACTCAATCCCTATTTTTCCTGATGAATACAATCTACAGGATTAAAACAATAGGAATAAAAGTAAAGATGAGGAATTGGTGTCATGGAGAAATGAATGAACTTCCACTCTTTGGGCTAGTGGAGATGTTGCCCATAGCAACCAACCATATTTTAGCTGACATTCTCTAGTATATAATAGGAAAGCGAGAGCTAGAATCTCATTGGTTATTATGGGCATTATCTCCACTTTTCCTATCCTGCCGTTTAATAAATCTATCTTTTGATTTTAAAGCCAATTGAGCTTGGACCATTCGTTTAACCAGATGTATGGATGAACTCGACTAGATCTATTCCTACATAAATGATTTTAATAGACACATGTAGAATGGGAGAGTGGTAATTGGTAAGATTTTATTTTTTTTGCAATATCCCTTTTTAGTGCCTATTTACGTTGAGCCATATCTTTGTTTTTTATTACAATATTAAACTAAAGGGGTACGAAATATTGCTTGATGGTTAGGAATTCTGCATTCAGAGAGTTTAGTAATGTTCTCTACCCTTGACATAAATTCTTCAGAGAAAATCCTATTCCTTCAAAGATTAAAGACATGAATAAATTGTAGGCTAATACACCATACTGACCAATCTTTGTTTGTAGTATAGCCTAGTAGACTACTGCTGACTGAATAACGATTGGTCACTGTCTTACCCCTTACCAGCTGCCTCTGCTGTCATCGATTGTCTATACTGAACAATCTTCTCTTATCGGGCTTTGTCCTGACGGTCCATGTGAGACTAAGGTGTTATTGAGCATCCTTCCAATTCACCAAAATCCTAGACCATTCATCCCTAATTCTCAATCCAATAACCGTGCTAAAGATCGGTAAATGCAACACCTGTTATGCCTGCTGAATCCTAATGTTATTCATCCAGGCTTCAATACTAAATAAATATATAAAGCAATGTAGGAAAGGGTATAAAGGCCAGATAATTATATGGACAACTGTTACCCCCACACAGAGTTTTCCATTAAGTACAATTCAAACCAGGGTTGAGATATGTTTACTAAGAAGTGCTCATAATGTGACACGTTATCTCCTGTTCAGACGGAGGAACGGGAGAGTCTAGTGATTAAAGCACAGCACTTATTAGCAATCCTACTGTTACTACTGTGTTACTGCAGCAAAAAGTAGATGAATATCCTCACAAGTGGAGTTTCTAAAATGACCTACAAAGACGCAAATTAAAATATTCCCTTTTTTTTTTTTTCCTGATTGTCCCAAATTTTCCACTTTCCAACAACGGCTACACAAAGTGGCGGCTTGCTTGATAGGATGGTGTTAGCTCGCTGTTAAAGCAGATTAAGGGTCAACATAGGAATGATATATAATGGCGTACTTCTTCCAGCGACTGGGGTGTATGCCTACTGAAGACCTGCTATGGAAGAGGAGACATTGCTTAGAAGAGATGGAGATGGGTTTGTTGGGTTGGAGGAGAGCATCAAAAGCAATGAATTCAAAGTATTGTAGGATCAATCAAAGTATTGGTGGAAAGGAAAAAAACTTCACCAGTACCATAAGACTCGTATGTCATACCGTTTGCCATATGCCAGATGGCAATAGTGGTATTCTAGGAATGATTAGGTGCTAAAAGGCCAGCCTTCTGTTTGGCATCTTATTCCACTTTCAAAGCCTCAAGGCCTTTCCTGGTGAGGCAACTTTAGATTTCGTGGGGATTTCTGAGATCAAGACGAAATGGTCCCTGAGTATCAGAAGACACAGTAAGAGGTCGTTGCTCCTCCTGGAGTCCTATCTTGTCCTTTGATGTCACGTGAGATAAGATTCAACCGGAGAGCGCCCTCCACTCTGCCTTTTCCCCCTTGTTTGCCCACCAGTTTATTTTTGGACTGTCCTCAGACGTGTGTCTGCATCCTTTGCTGAAATCGCTGTCCATAGTCGGAATGTTGGGATGTGTATGAAAATCTGGTAGCTCCTGTGAACTTCCCAACAGGGTCAAAGGTTTCATATGGTCCTGTTGTAGTTGGCTGTGTGTAACCGAGCCGGTATGTCGGGTAGCCAGTGTTGGCGGAAAAGCCATGTGTCCCAAACTTTTCAAAGTTATCATAGGAAAGTTGGCTGGTGGTATCCGTTGCGGCGGACGTTACTGTGGGCGTTGGGTCTGTACTATAATCTGAAGTAGGAGCCCTACTATAAGTGTTCAGTTGGGCATAACCGCTGGAGTGAGAGAGACGTGATGATGGCCGAGCATCGAAACGCGCTGGTCCGGGATTACGGTAATCCGCATACAACACTGTTCGGGAATTCGGCCTGTCGTCATGGGCCCGGACGTTGTAATATCCATTAGTTGGATCCTAGGGAAGAAGAGCAGTGTGATCAATGGTATTCATGGACACAGAAGAAAGAAAGAAAGGATAGAGTTAGAAAAGAATGTACGTGACTTTGAAAAACATACAGATCACAGATTTATGTGTTTACACACGTATGTGTATGTTTAAATACACAGTGAAGCAAAAGCCGCTATACAGGTGCATACATTTATTAAGACAGTTGAAGTAGAAAAAAATTTGGACTACAGACATATAGTTAAACATATGCTTTCAAGTTATAAAACACGGTAGCTCATTCGGATGCCGAGCGATCACAATTACAAAAACGAACAAAACTTGAAATCTGCTCATCAAAGTCATGACATGTCGTAAGAAACAAATAATGATTATATTTGGTGTGTAATCATTATCCCAACACAGTAGAAGGAATTAATGAAAATTTTGCCGATGCTGTAACTCCCAAAATGGCTGCCGTCACGCTAACTTGGCAACATGTCCTTTACAATGCCTCATAGTAATGCCTCATAGACCTTGGTAACGCAAGTGACCCTTTATACATTTTCTTAAAAGCAAAGTTATGTCACAGCGTTTTCACAGCTGAATATCAAACCCACGTGCACAAGTGTTTGAATCCTAAAGTTATGGAGGTGTACTGTATAAAAATTTCCCCAAAAACTGTTCTTTACCTAGAGTCTACAAAGGCATGCCAAAGTATGGACATTTACTTTGTTATGAATGCATGCCAAATAGTCTCAACACATGATCATAATTTGATTCATATTGGATTTTATGATCATAATCTCCATCTGTTGTCAAAATTAGAACTAATTAAGCATATTTCAGAAATGAAGCAGATTAGATCTCACTGGTCCTCCCAAACCATACTTCCCTCGGAAAACAGAAATGGGTTTTTAATTTCCTTTGGAGGATATTTTTGATTAACCAGCCAGGGGTTTACTGAGCATCAATTTTCATGGCTTGAAAAAAAAAAACGTGAAAGAATAAATCTAGGTAAACATCAACACTCAGGTTGGAAAACGTGTACATTGAACAGACATGTCTTTGATGACTACACCCAAGTTTTGGCACTGATGGTTACAAAACATCTGAAGAAAATCAAGCTCCGTATACGGCATGTAGAAGCAATGTTTGAACAGTCCATAGTAGTAAATTTGTGTCCATATTGTCCAATGGAAAGCACATTGTAAGTCCATGTAACAGCCAAAGGCTACCACCACCGCCACCACCAGGCTGGAGGCACAGTCCGCAGAGTTGCAAGAAAAAATGTTCACCAATCCTTATAGAACTATCCAGTGTTGATCCATCAGAATGACTGGACTTTACCAGATTCTGGTTAGCGTTCAGGATCATGTCCTACTAGAAGTTCCGCAATGTCCCAGATCAGTAGCGTTCAACATGTGTCCGTATTATACCTGCAACAACCTGTTGCCACCATCTCCCATAACTTCACAGAAGTGTTACTGGGATTGTTGGGCCGTCTTCAGCAAACAGTTTATGAGTCACAATGGAAAGCCAACTGTGTAACACTGATCTTTTACTAATGCCTAAAAGTATGCAACTGTATAGTAATGTTTGCTTCACTCTCGAAGGTATAGAGGAAGAGAGAAAGGGAGAGGTGTTACACACACATAGTACAACAGTTTACAGATTCACAAATATTACACAGCTCTTGCATGCCAGACAACTCGATCATGCTTAATACATAGATTCAAGATCAATTCAGTCTTCAAGACTCAACAATGCCGAGTACGGCTCCCTCTGGCCTTGTAAGGGCTAAGAAAAACACGCTACATGTCATGCAGGCACTTGCGGTAATTAGACAATCCTGCAAGTACAACTGGGTACCATTTTTTTTTTATTTGTATGAGTTGAAAAGAGACGGATGGCGCACCTTCAGCTCGTACTCCTCTCTGTCGATGGTATCGCAACGAAGGTCCTGCTTCAAGTCTACGTCGTCCTTGAAAGACTGAAAGTAAGAAGGATTCGTGAGACCGTCGGGTGCTTTACCGTAGCACAAGTCAACAAAAGCAGAACTGGAATGTGTATATTTATAAACCTGGACAGATAACATCCGTGGCTCATAACCTTCTATGCATACTGCAAGGAACGCAACCAATCACAAGAGGAGGAAGGAAAAGAGAGGTCAGTGCATGCTGCACAGCTAGAGCAGGTAAACAGTATTTAGACTAGACAGATGTGAATAGCCTTTTGAGAAAATCTCAGACCCTGTGGGTGGCTGAGAGCATATAGGGGTATATGGTGGTACCAAATTTCATTTAGGCTTCTTTTTAAATTAAAAAAATTAAGAGAAATAGGCAGCCCTTTTAAGGGATGTGGTTTGCCGAGCCGATGTTCTGAAACTCAATTTTGTTACCGTGACTCCTGCCTGATTTAATCCCGTAATGTCGACCTGTTTGTTCAGTATTACAATAACCTTAATTCTCAGGCGTGGGTCTCCGCTGAGAACGGCCCCATTTCAGAAGGGTCATTCTCTCCCAGCCAGTTCCCTGGAGCACTGTAGATGGAACTCCGAAAGGTAAGTATACATTTTACCCCAACCGCTAACTTAACCCTCCCCTTCCATGGCCCTCACCCTCGCCTTCAATTACCCTAGACCTCTCCTTCCGTGGCCCTAACCCTGCCTTCAATGCAGCCTAACCCTAAGACTTCCTTCCCTACAGCCTAACCCTAAGAATCCCCTCCCCCGTAGCCTAACCCTAAAAATCCCCTCCCTGTAGCCTAACCCTAAGACTCCACCTCTCCTGTGGGGTCTGCAACAGGTCCGTCAGCTTCCGAAAAGAAATGTGTAAGAATGGCTATTGGCATACTTACCCATTTAAAAAAAGAAAAATCTAAAATGGCTGCCTTTCGAAATAGAGACACACGAAAATGACCTTGCAGCTGTCTCTACTTCTAAAATGCCATTGTAGAATGGCAATGATGCGATGCCTGGAGTCGCAAAGAGTCATCCGATGCAAGGTAAGTATTTTTAGCCAACCTTACCCTTAACCCTCTCCCAACCCTCCATTTTCTGCAGCCTAAAATTAACCCTGCATGCTCCGCTGCCTAACCCTAACCTTCCCCTTAAGCCCTAACCCTAATATTATACCCGCTGCAGACTAACCCTAATATACCTGCTGGAAACACCGCAGCTTATAGCTATTAGGAGGGGGGAAATAGGTTCCCAATGCCAATAGCAATTTTGTATTCTGTTGGCGGTTGCATCATTTTCAAAATGGGGCCGTTCTAACTGGCCACTGCATCCCAACTGAGCAGCAGAGAGCAGAGGTACAGTAGTGGAAATGAAAACTTTCGGTCGCGTGTGCCGAAATATATTTTTTTCAAAATCGGAAACTCCCTCATTCTGCTGTATCAGTTTCCAAATTGAGAACCACGGAACGGCAATAATTTAACTTTTTATAAAATAACGTTTAAAATTGCATCATATATAAAAGGAGGATTTCTGAATGGTGCATAAAAGACTCATTATATTCTAGACTCGCCGTTGGTATTACCGAATAGATGGCCTTCATAACACGCGTCGCTGTGGAAACACTTGACGTGTCCTCTTCTCGGTCAGGGTGCATGGTCAATGGCTCGCGATTGACCGTTTCCACTTTGATATCGAGCTTCCTCAGGGTGACATCTTTGCGGCCTGTGAAGACAACAGTGATTATTAGATGACAGAACTGGTGGGGGTGGAAAAAGGATAAGTGCTAGAAACCGTAAAATGCATGCCACCCACATCATATTAAAGACAGATCAAGGGGAACATTTAATTCCGGTTTTAAGCTCTTAAAGTAGCGCTATGAACTAGAAGATCTAGGGCCAGATTTACTAAACTGCAGAAAAGGAAGAGTGGAGATGTTGCCTATAGCAGCCAATCAGATTCTAGCTGACATTCTCTAGTATGTAATAGGTAAGTGAGAGCTAGAATCTCATTGGTTGCTATGGGCAACATCTCCACCTTTCCTTTTCCGCAGTTTAGTAAATCTGACCCTAAAAGACAATTTAACCGCTTGCAAGAACAGACTATGCTGTTATTGGGCCAAATTCAGACTTCCGTGTGCACCGGGTCTGTTTGTATGCTTGGAAGAGGATAGTGGACTCCCCTGTCACTCCCCTTTCTCGTGTGGAGGATTGATAAGGCAGCCTTAACCATGTTGTGTGGATCAGAGGCCGCGCGGAATGTGTTAAACATGCCTTTAATGTAAAATGAACCCCCCCCCCTCGACCGTCTTGCAGGCTTTTGGCGAGCGGAGGCTCCTCTGCCGGGCGCATGTGCACTTCCATCCAGACACCTGATTTAGCACTTTGGGCATGGGTCTGCAGTTCGGACTGCCTTTTTTCGGAAGGGCCGCTCTCTCCCTGGCATTTCCGTGGTGCCTGGGAAATCAATTGATGTTCCCTAGGACGTACAAGCAGCGGAAAGTATTAATTATGAATCTAACCCAAATCCTTTTCCTAATCCTTACCCTAACCCCCCTCCCCTTACATTACCCTAACCTTCACTTTCCCGCAGCCTGACCCTAAGACTCCCCACAGCCTAACCCTAAGACTCCCCTCCCCGCAGCCTGACCCTGAGACTTCCCTCCTCACAGCCTAACCCTAAAACTCCTTCCTTCGTAGCCTGACACAAGTAGTTACCTCCGGTCCGGTGTTGGTCAGCGATGGCGATCTCCAAATGAATGAATGGGTTAGTATGAGAACGGCAGCTTACCCATTCATTCATAAAAATTTCGCAATAGTAGCATTTTTTAAATAGAGGCAGCCGAAAATCGACTTTCGACTGCCTGTATTTCGAACACACTACTATCGGACCGGACAATGACACCGAAATCGTGTGTCAGACAGAAGCCTGAATCTGCCCTATTGTGACATTGTAATCTGGAGAAATGCAGGTTTTGGGAGGTCTCACTTTTAATCTGTTGTCAACCTGATGGAAACCTTGTACTTTTTTTGTTGGTGTTAAACAAACATAAGCAATCTTTAGCACACCCAATAAAAACTACAGCTCCCACAATGCTTTGCAAGTATCGCGATGCCTGTGCTCTTGGAACATATTGGCGTTAAAGCCTACTTCGCAAGAAGCCCTCACTGGACCAACTCCTCTTCATAGATGGTGAAGATTTTCTGGATCACAAATCCATAAACACAGGCACATTTAAAAAGTTGCAAGGCCACTCTCGGCTCTTCTTTTGAACTTCTGTAAATGAGATTCATCTCTTGTGCTTGGAGAGCTCTGAGTACAAGTAATAATGAAGTTATCCATCGCAAGCTGATTAGGCATAACCAAGACAAAGACAGGATGACTAATTCTTTTAGTACTAATAAATTGGGAGGCTCAGGAGTAAGAAAAACCATGAATTCTGGCCATTATTTGCTTTGCGGGGCTTGACGTGTCTTAGCAAAATGTGAATGTTTGTGAAGAGCTGTTTACGACCAGAAAAGTTGTGCGGGCGCTGGATATATCACTTATCAGCGATCTATCCACAGATGTTGACATAGCCTCTTAATTGGCTCCACTGGGAGAGTCTCTCAAACCTCCCATTCGTTCATACTCACTGCCTTTACGACGTCTGTAGAGGAAGAAAATGAGGAAGACGAAGAAGACGATGACCAGGATGCTGGCTGCTATCGTTACCACAGCAATAACGCCCACCGAAACCACTTCTGGAAGAGGACAAGGAGGAGTACGATGAGTAACTGCTTATGATGACAATGACTGTTGCATTAAAGTTGCATTAAAGATAGGGATCGCAGGAGATCCAAAATAGGTTGCACTTGATGGACTGTTGTCTTTTTTCAACCTCATCAACTATCAACTATGTAACTATAAAAATGTACAACAGGAGGACTCCTACCTTTCTCAACCAGTTTGATGATGGCCGTTCCAGACCCGAAAGTGTTCCAGGCCGTGCAGTTGTAGCTTGTCTGAAAGTCGGTCTCTGCCACGTTCATGATGGTGAGAGTCGATCGGACACCGGTCTCTAGTTTATTCCTTTCTACTGTATAACGATCCATGGTTCCGGTCTCCAGGTACTTCTCCTTCCATGCCCAGGCCTAAGATTTAAAATTCAAAAGGCGTCAAAAAGTCCTGAAACACATAAGTCTAATATGCAAATAGCAAGTGGGTCACATGGTCATATCTTGTTTCTCTTCACTAATAAACATTTTACAGCCATTACATGATGATGTGTTATATGCTAATAACTTCTCCGAATGACCCTAGAAGACATCCACCCAGCATGGGTAGAGGACTTTCTCCCTGACCCATCCCCCTCTGCATCCAGGCCACTTGTTAAGCTGGGTACACACGGCAGGTTATTTCAATGATTATCATGCAGATCACACAATAAACTATTGTTTCCAGCAGTATGGTGGCTCAGTGAGTAGCACTTGTGTCTACTTGTGTCATGAGTTTGAATCCCGGACTAGGCCTTATCTGGGTGGAGTTTATATGTTCTCCCCGTGTCTGCGTGGGTTTCCTCCGGGTGCTCCGGTTTTCTCCCATTTGTCAAAAAAAGTACTGGTAGGTTAATTGGCTGCTAACTAAATTAACAGTGCTTACCCATTCATAATTTTTTTTCCCTAAATAGTGCTATTTTCAAAAGACAGACAGACGAAAATTAGCTTTACAGCATTTTCGCAGCGGTGACTGCATCCCCTGCCGTCCACTCACCCTCATCTGCATGCCTTGTCCCGTCGGACGGATTTCCTAGCGTGCTATCTTTGTGTAACATATGCCAAGTTCATGCGCAATGCCAAAAAAATACCTGACTTCAAACAGCTTTTGGAAGTCAGGTGTCGGATGGAGGGCTGGATCCGGCCTTATCTACTGCAGTGCCCTGCCACTTTTGAGACTAGGTGTAAAATTATTTAAACAAAGCTTCAATGCTATTTTCGTACTATGTTCAATATTCTTACTGTGCATGAAAAAATGTTGACAGCAAAATCATTTATTGCACGTTATTTATTGGCCCGCTGGATGGAGGATTGGGGATTTCATTGCATGCTCACTGGGTGAATATCAGTCCATGAAGCGTTTTCTGGGATGTTGTCAACAGAGCGCCGCGGCTCAGGAACAGTTAACTAAAAAAGCCACATCGCTGGAAAGAGCCTGTAATGAATTCTCCACCGACGCTTCCTCTGCTAAACACTTCATTTTGTAAGCCGTGATAAAATGATTTCAGCCGCAGTGGAGGCTGTTTGGAGAATGCTTCTCCCTCGGGATTCCGTGCTGCAGCATCTGTGGCAGTTGCACAAATCTGCACTTTAATTAATACAGAAAGACATCTATATCTAAAGAGGTGTCACTGGTCCCCTCCACTTTATCCAAAACCAGAGGTCATGGATTCTCAAATATCCTTCTGTCCCTCCTTCCCCCAATCTGTTTATAAAAATCCCGGTTGGTAATCCCCTTAATTTAAGGCCTCAACCAATTTCCTAGTGAAAAAGCCTTTGCCATTTGTCACTTAGCTGCCGAAGAAGGACTGCATCAATGCAAGAAACTGATAGATGAATCACTGCTAAAGCTTGTGAGTGATTGGAAGCCTCTCCTTAGCCTTAAGTGATTATTGGGAAAATCAGTCTCCGGTCAAACAAAGCTAATAAAAGACAGCATTTTGATTCTATATTGATTCTTTTAGGGTGGTCAGAGCTTTAAATAATTATAGGCTGATGCATCTAAAAAAAACTGTCGCCTAAAGCAGGGTACTGAATTTCTGTTTTTAAATGATCAGATCAGTTAATACGATTATACTCCAGATTTGAAGTCACAGCTGCCATCATATACAGCTGGGCTCAGATAAAGTTTTCTCAGTCATGACGCTTATTTCGTGACATGGGGCCTGATCCAGAACAACGCATCGAGGCGAATTTACGCGTGGCGGAGACGTAAAATCGCCTATTTCTAAGTACTGCGTATGCGCACCATAGAAAATATGCTCATTAGCGTAGCGTAATTGTGAACGTATGGACCATTCACATAATTGTCACGTAGATACTTACGTGTGGGCGTGCCAATTTTACGCGAGTCAACAATACGTTCGTTTTACGTGAAGTAGGTGGAGGTTTGTATGTAAAGTGTACAGTATGGGCGTGCTAAGCGGCGTACGTTCATGTAGTCTATACGTCCGTTAGCGGAGGTACGCTTTTATGCGAAAAAAAGTTAAGGTAGGGTTTGGGAAGCGGAACTCGGTGAATTACGTACATTCAAGGGGTGTGCCTAGGGGAGTGTATAGAACATGCGTGTGCGAAAATACGTTACGCATGGAAACGTATTGCACAAGTAGTTCTGGATCTACCCCATGGTGGTGTAGCTAGATTGCAGCTCATTAGTAAATCATAAAAATTTGCTTATTTCCTTTTTAGCAGCTGCTGGCTTCCTGCAGAGATCAGACAATAGAGTTGACATAACCCATTTAATTCACAGAATCATAAACTCTTTCTGTAGGACTTTGAATGGGTGACATCTGCTCCATGGTCTGATCTCTGCAGGAAGCCGGTAGCTGCTAATTGGTTAGTAAACAAAAGGTTAAATTTCAAAAGCCCCTATTTGAATTTCCCCAGCAAGTGGGCCCACCAACATGGCAGAATTACCCCTGATTTTGGAAAAGGTTTAACTGAGCACAACTGTACACACTACTCAATTTACCCTCTGCTTCAGTCAAAATATACAACCCAATCAAGATCTAAAGCAGGAAATGGAAGAAGATTCTTTAGAAGAACTGCGAGACATAATTGAGCACAAAAATTAGCCAGTTCCAAAAATCCAAACGATCAGATGCTGTTTTGCACAATTCTACAGCGGTGTTGGACTGTTCACATTGGTAAGATGTCGTTTAAAACTGTCATTTATTGTGGGATTGGCAGAAAAACCTCCCGTGTGTACCCAGATTTAGCCCTCAAGTGCTCATAGGACTGTAGGTACCTGGCATCCAATATTAAGGATTTCAGTTATTGTCAGCAAGTGGATCCAGACTCTTGTTCTCTGTGCACATGATTCACTAAGCAAAATATTTAGTACCCGATCCGCGAGCCACAAAAGGGGCGAGGCTTATATGACTTGGTAGAGGTTTTGACCAAATATGGTAATTTGTTGGTGGAGTTCGGGCAAAATGGGGGCAGGGTTTATTTTGTCCCATTTTTGGGATTCTCAATGTTGGGAGGCGTGCTATCTACACATAGGTGCATTTGCATGGGCAGACTCCCATCGGTTGTGGTTTACTTTTCCATCTCCGGCGCAGGGAAATTCCATGAATTACAGAGGTGTGAGGGTACACAGAGAGAGGGAACATACTGATATCTGACTAAGAGGGAACGCCCACTTGTAACCTCAGCCCCGCCCCTTTGTCTTATGTTGGCATAGGTACACAGAGAGGGAATGCCTATACTGTCACGTGACTAAGAAGGAACTCCCACTTGTAACCTCAACCCCGCCCTTTTGTCTTATTTTTGCATGGGTACACAGAGAGAGGTAATGCCTATTCTGTCATCTGACTAGGAGGGAACGCCCACTCACTTAAGCCCTTTTCCTCTGTTCTGGGTTCTGGTTGGCCAGCACAGCCCCAAGTTGTCCAAACCACATGGAAGGCTAGCAAAGTTATTAGTAAACCAATGATAACGCTCCTCCCCCAGGATTCCTTTATGCCATCAGTTCCTGATACATAGATGGGCCACATTAACATGTATATGCCCCATAACCTCCCACTGTGCAGAGACGACGAGTAGACGGTAATGTCACTGCTTTCTGCATGGTGACAAGGCTGATGACAGTAATATATACTCACAATGCGGTCTGGAGGCGGAGTACTTCCAATAAAACACTCTACTTTTCCTGTGTCGCCTCGAATGGCGTACTGGACGCCCTCGCTGGTGATTATCGGAGGACCTAGAAGAGCAAAGGAAATGGAAAGTTATTACAGAGGTGCTTGTATCTTGCCATAACATTGCATGGTATGTATAAGGCAATTGCCCTATAAGTCATCTGATGGTATTTGCTGTAACTTTTATTGAATATAAAGTGCGCTATGCTTTATTGTACACAAAATGGACATCACCATAATTATATGTTACTCACTGAACCCGATGCAGACTTGCACAATACAGCTTCCGCGCAAGTGTTCTGTTAATGGCGGTGATGCATCGAAACGCACTGAATTGCGCACTGTGGGCCGCATTCAGACTTCACAAATATACGTACGCACGTAGCCAGGAACACCCATTAAAACCCCAGTCACTTCCCTTGCTAATCCGTGCTCACGTACACTTACACCACCATAGACCACCTCTATCTTTCCGTGTGCAGTCCCGTGCATATGGGTCCTCCGTACGTGCGTATCATGATAATCAAACCCACTTTCCTTCATTTAAATGCCTCTCCCGCCCATTTTTACTTAAATTCTCCTGTGCGTACATTTGTGTCGCATATCCGGACGTAGGTACTCACAAGCGTATCATACGTCCGCCCATAAGGCACTTCCGTGCGTCTAGTCTACGTCAACTACGTTCAAAAAGCATTTGAAAGTACCTAAAAATATGCACGGGAGCCGCCGTCGTGAAAACGGAAGTCTGAATACGGCCCTGTAAGCCTTTTTTGACGGCACGGACGAATAACCCGCCATGCGTTCATGGTCTACGCAGGATGGGTGAGGGGAGGTAGTTTATTTGTGTAGTAAGGGTTGGGTAAGATCCTTCATTACACCCCATCAGCGTTTTACATAGGGGGAGGGTACGTAAAGGTGAAGGGTGTGAACGATCCTTGCAGGTACGGAATAAAGGAATCGCACTGCCGCAACTTCACTTCCTCTACGCATTATTAGACTGGATCCAGACTTACCAATAGGGGGTGGGCAGGGAGAGCACAAGGGGGAGGGGCTAGGATTTAAATGGTACACTATGGGCGTCCCTCACGCCTGCCGCTATTTGGACCTACGATCCGCCCCTACTTTAAAGACAGGTGGGTAATACTTAAGGTAAGGTCCTGGCCTTGTTACTTGGTAACACGTAGGGCCTATCCAAGCATCGGCTTCTTACGCAATGCATAGTAGGTCATCTACATAATCTACGTACCAGTTATGTACGTAGATTGCCTTTAAAGACCACATGGAGTAGTTTAGCGAGAAAGAGGCGTGCTTATGCCGCCTCGGGGAGTGTTTAGGTGGGAGGGGGAGGGATGCAGGGAGGCATTGGGTTACGTTTTAACACGTAGCGTATTTACGCTTTCTTAATTACTAGCCACTCCCCTCGGGCGTACGTATTTTTGCTGTTTTACGCTTACCAAACCCTACCCTAATTTTTCCAAGCGTAACTCCTGTCAGGCCGTAATGGCTGAACGTACTTACGCGTCTAAGCACGCCCACACTGTACGATTTACATGCCTCATCCCGCCTTCGAAGCGTAATTCCGGGTGTCTTATGTCTGGCACGCCCCTTTGTTCGTAGTTACGCTGTTGACCTTAGTCTCGTAAGTACGTTCAGAGTTTTTGGTCGTAACCTCTGCCGTGCGCATACGCAGAACATGGAAACACTATTTTTACGCTAGTGGGCATAGGTCTGGATCTGGCCCCTTGTCCTTGCGGAGTTTTCTTCTTAAGAAGGAAACTACGCACGGTAAGATAAGGTAGCCCTATGGCACTCGTAACTGCCATAGAGCTACGTAAAGACGGGGTGCGGTTCTGTCTGCACCTACTGTAACTGACTCTTAGGTGTGAATACGGCCCGTTATCTTCACATTTATTTTACACTGCAATTTTTATACTTCTTAATATCAATTTACAGCCCCTTTGATGAATAAAATTCAAACAAAAGACCATTGTACACCAAAAATTAAAAAATGTGATATACTTAAACTCCTAGTCATCTCCTCTCCAACCACACTATCTGCTGGGAGGGGGGGAAACGCTGCTTCCTTCTGCTTAGGAAAACCTGGTCTGCTGTTCCCAGGGGATGAGGAAATGGAACAAAAGGGGGTGCATCACATATCATGCTGCCTTACAGATACTGCTTCACACCACAAAGCACAAATGAAATCCGCTTCTCGGTTAGCTCTAGGGAATCCGTGTTTCCACGCTGAAGCCTTTCAGAGCAGCAGCAAAGCGCTCTTTAGTTAGCATGGGGGTGGTAGAATGAAATACGTTGCTGTTTTTTGATCCAGATCTAAGTGTGATTCCCGCAAGCATGGATTTGCTAAAGTCCGCACACTAGAGGCTAGCGCACTCCCATGAGCCTCCTCTTAAATTCTCCGTAAGCATAGGCTGAAGGACGGAACGAAAGCACGGACGGAAGTGCCTAACTCCGCTCATACTGCGCAATTTGAATGACTCCCCCTCCCATTTTGCCTACATTCTGTCTTGGAGAGAAATGGCATGCCCTGATGGTCGGAGTTATATTCTTGCAGGAATTGCGTTTCTTACGCTGCGGAACAACTTCGCAGTTCTCCTTTTGGGCCAAAATATGCAGACCGCTTGTGTAAATTCATTAACCTAAGATCCGGATCAGGTGTTAGATCCCTAGGACGTCTGTTAAGAAGCTTGGCTTGAAACACAAATAAATTCACTGTCGAAATAAAGTTAGAATTGACAACTGTTCAGGAATGTTTGCAGAGACTCCCAAGATTTTAGACAGCGTACCCGTACTCCTGGGAAAGTGGGCTAGCCCCCTGCATGTTCCCTTGGACAGGGCCGCCGACAGAATTTGTGATGCCTGCGACACATCCGTAGGGCCCCGCCTCCTATGTGATGTCACATGGTGTGGGATCCTACGGGCCTTTGTTAACAGCTGGCCGGGCCCTATCAGCTCCGGAGCCCCGGGACAGAAGACAGTCGCCAATGGTGTGGACTGTGCATGGGCACGGCAGATGTTACGCATTGGATCTCTGAACATAAGGAATAGGGACTGTGGTTGTGTGCGTATTTTTAGGATCGGATTAACTGCGAGTATTTACGCACGTAAGTACTTTTGACATGGACTTGTGAATTACACTTAGGGTCATACATACGGAGGGGCGTGGGTTTTATCCAGACGATATGTTACTTGAAAGTGGGCGGGGGGAAGCATTTAAATAGGCATTTGAGGGAGTGGTTAGATAAATACGAACGTACATAAGTAACATATGCGTGTAAATACACACGTAGACTTAAGGGTGCCCTATGGAGGCGAAAGTCACCGAAAACCCGTCTGTGCGAGGGTGTTACCTTGCAACGTAGGTGCGTATATTTGCATACTCTTTACACACATATCTGTGCACAAGGTCCTTGGTCTCTGTATGTTGTGAGTTCCATCCGTCAGGGCGTGAGAAGACTCTTGTGATCGATTATACGCATTGTGGGCGGGGGAAAGCGCTCTTCATTCTGGATCCGGTGCTATCGCTTTGCCCGCTGTGCATATCAGCTGATCCTACCCTTCAGGGACCATGGTGTAAGTTATCTATATACTCCGCACAAGCCGTTCATTTAAAAGTTCCCTTTAAGCATCTCGTTGAGCAGACAGTCATTTCTTTGTCAGACATACTTGCCCATTATCCCATCAGGGGGAATTAATGCAATCCTGCCGAATTTGCAACCACTTTCTGCGTAATGCACTATTTGTTTTATATCTTCCTTGTTTTATCGTCCAATCTGCCGGTTTTATCGCTGTGTATAATCTTCTTGTGCCAGTTTAAGTGAAGTGCATATTACTCTGATATATTCAGCCTGTGCCACGCATCCTCGGCTTCTATCATCGCTTCACAGGCTCTCAGGAAGCGCCATTCTGCGGGGACCCAGACGCCGGAAAGTCATAGATAATTTTAGGACATTTCATTCCGCAGGATTAATGGATCGCCTATTCAGCAGCAGAATTTAAGCAAACTAAGTTATGGCAATTTGCACGTTGGCTCAAATTTATGGTATTATTCCTTAATATTTTATATGTAGCTGGGCTGATTCGAAAGGCATTAAGTATGCCCAGCACCCAGGACGCACACCCGTCATTACAATACTATTTATAGGCTGGATCCACACTGACGGCAAGGGGGTGTTTTCCAAATGCTAGATGACCGTCGCATTACAGACGTTCCCTCCTGGTAAGTATTTCGGCAGCAGTGCGGGACAGAGTAGGTAACGGAAGCGCTTCCGTTACCTCCCGGAGGGAAAATTTACAATGTCAGCAACACTGCTCTAATTTAGAGTTGGGCTACAAAATGTCACCTTTCAAATCACATTGTTTGAACTTTTTAAATTTGCATTTCAACAAAGGTGCAGAATTGCTCATTTTGAGGCTGTAGCTTTCAATTCTGGATCAGCTGCATAATAAGTAAAGCAAATAGGCATCCCATTAAACATATAGGGCCAGATTTACTAAGCTGTGGGTTTGGAAAAGTGGAGATGTTGTCTATAGCAACCAATCAGATTCTAGCTTTCACTTTGCTATTACATACTACAGACTGTCAGCTGCAATGGGTTGCTATGGGCAACATCTCTACTTTCCCAAACCTGCAGCTTAATAAATCTGGCCCATAGAGTGATCTCAATTTTTTGGGGGGCCTTTGGGGTGTAAACCCCAAACCCATAACTGGAACCCCCTAAAATCTCTGGCAGAATATAAAAAGAATGTTGGTATTTCCATGTTTTCTTTCATGTTGCAATTAATTATACATGGTTCTGGGTTACTATGGAAACCACAGTCACACAATACTTAAAGGTATTCAGTAGCAAGGCATTGTAATGGACTTATGAGCTCTGTGTGCACTGTGATATCCTCCCGATGTCATCGTATGACATGCCAAGATCTGTAAGTGTAGTGACCTGTGTTCAGCAAACAAAATGGCCGACAGGAGGGACTTTGGTTGCTTGGTTGGACAGCTAAGCCATTACATAAAATATACTTGTTATGTTATTTCAAGAAAAAAATGCTACTTTTAAAGGCATTTTGACTCCTATTTCATGTATCAGTGCTCTTCCTTTTGGCTTTGAGCCAGGGTTTTAAGGCCTGAAAGGATTGGGATTGTTTAAATTCAAATGCACAACCACAGAAACGATATTCGAATGGAGTCTTTTTACTGCACAGTGGTGGAAGCTCATAAATTATGACAAAATAAAATAGCATGCGGTAAAAAATATTTTATATTCTGACAGATGCTATAAAATTGATTTTCATTAATGCATTCATAATATTGCAAGAGGTGAGTTAAACAAATTATATATTTATAATTTAAATAATAATTTTACATTTGCGAAATGGTAACGTTCAAAGGGAAATGGAATGTATGGTATAGAGTGTCAGCCCCTAGGCTGTTTTGCGCCTCCTCCTTTATGATCTACCCCTCTCCCACCTTGTTCCTCTATAATCTATCCTCAACATGGCTGTACGACTCATCTTCCTCTCACTCAGGTGAGGGATGCCACAGTGAATGGTCATTTTTCAGAAGTGCTGTTCTTTCCCAGTTCGAACTGGCTGGGAATATGATTGCTTTTGCCTCGCAGACTTCCCTCCTCTTGCAGACTTCCCTCCTCGTGGCCTGAACCTAAGACTCCCTTCCCCGTAACCTAAACCTAAGACGCCCCTCCCTGCAGCCTGACCCTTAGACTCCCCTTCCCGTAGCCTGACCCTAAGACTCCCTTCCCCCCCAGCCTGACCCTAAAAGTAGAAAATCTGTCTCTACTTCTAAAACACAGCATTCACGGCGGTGACTCCCATTGCTCTGTCGCCTCTCTACCTCCACATCTCATTTCTGTCACACTCCTCACCCTCACCTACAAAGATCTCTTCAGCTCAGCAGCTATCTTATCTCCACTCACCCTCCCTATCACCTTCTACATTCTGACAACAACCACCACCACCTTACCTCCCATCACCTTAACACTTCCCATCCCCACATTCAAGACTTCTTCTGTGCTACACCTCTTCCTTGGAACACCTTTCCACAATCCATTACATTAGCCCCTACCTGTGTCCTCATCTACCCCATCCTCACCCCTCTCTCTACATACCCACAACCATCACTCCCTCCCATCATCTTCCTCTCTCCCACCTCAGTCTCCTCTCCGTCAATGCACCTGCTTAGATTGTAAGCACTCACGAGGAGGACCCTCCATCCACTTGTCCTCCACCTCCACTCGTCTCATCCTTATCTTAGCCTCGGATTATCGGAGTCTATATTTTATTGGGTTTCTATGTCTTTTTTTTCATCATTCTGTTGTAACCTGTATCACCTTGCTTAATATTTTGTTTATAGTGCATAATCTGTACGGTGCTGTGGCACCATATAAAAAAACTATAATAATAATAATAATAAGTCAGTGCCTCTGTCTCTGTGTTGCAAGGAACAGCTCGAAAACAGTTCTTTGGTCAGACGTTTTCAGTAACAATAGTCCCAACAATTATTCCCGGTTTCCCTCTGGCCTTGATGTAGTAAAGTAGCAAGGCTGCAATAACCTTATAAAATACCACATTATAAACGGTAAATGGCACTCACCGTTAACAAACAGCGTTACTTCCCGCTCGTCTACTCCAATGCGTGGGACGATGGCCTTGCATACGTACTGTCCCGCTTCTTTCTGACTCACGTTTTTCAGAAATAGCTGGTTACTGTTACTTAATACCTGCAAACAAGAGATGGAGATGTAGACTTCACCAGTAACACATGACAACGGTCATCAGCTATAAGTGTGTCCTGTACATGCGTTTGCAGTGCCGCTGTGATGGGCTGTTTTTACCAATAGAGATAAACAAAAGTTCCTTTACGGCTGTCTCTATTTAGAATAGGCAGCCATTTTAGAATTTGTTTTTATGAATGGGTGAGTGTGTTGATCAGAATACTCACCCATTCATTTTCTCCGCATCCGCCGCTAACAGCTTCCGAGAGGAGAGTGGGGGGGGGGGGGGGAGAGTTGGAAGGGAGAGTTAGGGTCAGGCTGCGGTGAAGGGAGGGTTAGGGTCAGGCGGCGGGGAAGGGAGGGTTAGGGTCAGGCCAGGGAGAAGGGAGGGTTAGGGTCATGCCAGGGAGAAGGGAGGGTTAGGGTCAGGCTGCGGGGAAGGAAAGGTTAGGGTTAGAATTAGGGGAAGGGTTGGGGTAGTGTTTTCCACTTACCAATCAGAGCACCATGTTCAGTGCTCCGGGGATCGATTGCTATGACTCATCGAGCATAAGCAATTGATATCTCAGCCAGTATTGAAATAGGGCCGTTCTTTGCAGGGACCCACACCCCTGTACATGGCGTCTGATTGTAGCCAATCAGTGACTGTATACTTGACACCATAAACCTGCTTCCATATGTTCTCTTCCTTACATTGCACCCCTGTTACTTGCAGAACCTTCGTCATTTAACAAAATTGTACAGTTGGATGGCTCATTGCCTTCCACAAGACCAGTGTCTGCTGAAATACTCTGTGCTGCTGTGGGCATTCTTCAATAGCACATTGAAGGGCTACTCACCATATTTGTCCCCTTCTTAGTCCACGTTAGGGTGAGCGGGGGATTTCCCGTCCAGATACAGGTCAGCGTGACCTCCGATCCCATATCCGCCGTGGCAGGCTTGGGCTCCACAACAATGCGGGGGGCAACTGCGGAAGAGAAGTGTCCTCATTAGCGGCATCCCCAGGTGAACACATGAAGCGAAAAAGCCCGCTCAGGCTTTAACTGTAGAAATCCCCTATACTCTATGAGGAGCATTACTTATTCATGCCTGGCTATATTACCAAAGCTAGAAAACATTATAAATCAAAAGATTACCGCTGGAGAGATGGATTCCCTCACTGTCTTCAAAAGTATAACCAATGTGATGTCTAATGTAACAGGATTGGGATTTTTTTTTCCTTTCCCCGTCAGACCTCAAAAAAAATGTCTAATTTCCTCTTTTAAGGAGAGATTTTATTTCCTGTGGGAACGCCAAAATGGCCTTCAGCAG
>WWET01001004.1:98002-113596 GCA_011038615.1 Limnodynastes dumerilii
TATGGGGTTGAGTGATGGGAGGAGTGATGGGGGAGTGCCGGATGGAGTTCTGGGGGGAGTGTTGAGATGAGGGCTGGAGGGAGTGCTGGGGGAAGTTGTGGGGTTGAGTGATGGGAGGAGTGCTGGGTGGAGCGATGGGGGAGTGCCGGATGGAGTTCTGGGGGGAGTGTTGAGATGAGGGCTGGAGGGAGTGCTGGGGGAAGTTGAGGGGGTTGAGTGCTGGGGGGGAGTGATGGGAGGAGTACTGGGGCGAGTGATGGGGCAGTGCCCTGCTCCCCAACATGCGGTATTGTGAATCAGAAATTCCATACGTTAGCCTCTCACGGATCATGTCACAAAAGGGGTGAAGCACCACAAATGTTTCCCGAGCCCCAACTTTTCCGACAGCCGCCCGGCGTCCCTCCACCCCTTTCCTCCCACAAAATACCCCTCCGAACACGCTGCACTGAGTTGCGTTTAAGTCTGGTGAATGCGCCTTTGTTCAGGGCGGAGGATGCTGTGCCTATCGTGCATATGATTTATTCTGGCTTAGGCCTTTAGTTTGTTCTTAATTAACACAACTATTTATTACCAGGGGTAGTTCTCTCCTTACCCTCCGCGCTCTTTTTTTCGGAATTCCCTATCCGCCTGCGTGAGACATTACGCCTTAAGAAATGATGCCATTCATTCGCTCTCTGAAGACGGGCCATAAATTGCACTATGCAGATTTTCTACTGACTAAAATGTATCGGTATTTTCTGCAGTGTCTCGTGCTCAACAAACACCGTTCAGATAATACAAAATAAGAACAGCTTCAGTCACAGATGGTATTCAGACTCCCGGACATATAACATATACAGTATGCAGTAGTAAAAATCGCTAAACACCGGATGTATATGTTATACGTCCGGTACTCTGAACACAGGTGTATATGTTATACGTCCGGTACTCTGAACACAGGCCTTAGATCCAAAAGCGTCCCCAGGAAGAAGGCCCAGAAATGACTGCCATTATCTACGTATATTTACTGGATTTATTTAGGAACAAGTATTTCATCTCCAATTGTGCCGGCCCCTCTTGCATTACCATGTTGTGATTGGAAGCTATCGCCTTGCATTACTTTTTCCCATCTATTCCTGTCTACTGCAAGCACACACATTGGTTTCGGTGTGGACTAAAGTAAGGCAATGACCTACCTAAGGGGATTGTACATAGGATGCTGACTACACATTATGCAATGTCCCCAATGAGTGACCTAATTCTCCAATGGCCAGGAAGACGTATAGTGAGCATACTCTCTCTGCCATAGTCAGGCCTTTATTCTCACTGCTTTGTGCCAATACTAATTGGCCTTAAGGCAGTTGGACCAATCATGCGTGGTAGGTCATTTTGGAAGTCTAATCACTTAAGAAGCTGAAGCTTCTTAGGTGTGATTGCAGCCCATGGTGTTTTTGAACTGTTTTGTCAGTGTTCTCATAAATTGGTCCATGCCATTCACTACAACAGGCCTGGCCAATATTTGACTTTCCAGTTGTAAAACCAGTCCCAGCATGGTCTAACTGCATAGGCCTAGCTAATACCTGACACAAAGCATGCTGGGAATCATAGTTGCACAACACCAGGGGCCTGATCCAGAGCTACGCTGGCCATAAGTACGGCCAGCGTAGCTCTGGTGCGCTCCCCCTGTGTGAGCGTAGTTACACACAGTTACGCTGGCTAAAGGCTATCCTAACTTCAGCCGGCGTAGCTGTGTGTAACTACGCTCACACAGGAGCGTAATGACTGAAACCCAGCCCTCCCTTCCTAATTACCCTCTCTCAACCGGAACGCTAGATCCACGGCATCCAGAGCCATGGATTACACCGGGCAAAATATGGCCGACGCATGCGCAGAACGGCATTTCTGCGATATTACGCATACGGCCGCCGTAAAAACGTAGGGCTGGATCAGCCCCCAGGAGAGGGCCAGGCCACTACTACATGCCAATCATTGGACTGTATAGTAGTGTAACAAACTTTATCCTGGGATGTTGCCTTGTGCTTACCAGTACTGCAGTGACGCATGAGGGTAATCCACACCCTGGTTCACTGATATGGTAATAATTAGACTCTTTACTGCTCATAGCTGGGCATAGTAGGTGAGAGAAAACAAATAGATGGAATGTCTGCACAATGGTCTGATTGTTCAAGGCTCTATTACTAGGAGGGTGAAGTTTGGAAGCTGCCGGTTCCGTCTGTTGACAGGTTGTAGCAGGTCTTGTGTTTTTATCCAGCTTTAAACACCCCACACCACGCAAAACTGGAGGGGCCAGGAGCACGCAGCATACCCTGAACAAGTGTTAAAAGAGATCAGGGGCCAGATTTACTAAACTGCAGGAAAGGGAAAGTGGAGATGTTGCCCATAGCAACCAATCAGATTCTAGCTCTCATTTTCCTTTTGCATACTACAAAATGTCATCTAGAATCTGATTGGTTGCTATGGGCAACATCTCCACTTTTCCTTTCCCACAGCTTAGAAAGTCTGGCCCCAGGGCTTATTATCTCTGTGGATATAAGTGACACTAATCTGCGAATAATTGCCTGGGGATAATGTGATTTCATACATTTCAACACTCATTTGTGGCCATTTCCATTCTACATCCTTGGGGCCAGATTTACTAAGCTGTTGGTTTGGAAAAATGGAGATCCGATTCTAGCTCTCACTTTCCTATTACATACTAGAGAATGTTAGCTAGAATCTGATTGGTTGCTGTGGGCAGCATCTCAACTATTCCAAACCTGCAGCTTAGTAAATCTTGCTCTTGGACTTTGTGATCACAGCAGCTCTATGGGGTTTTCTTGTCGCCCATGGGCTTTTATCTACTTTTCTCCATTATATGTATAGGAATATCACTGCTGCCATAGGGGCCCTTAATGATTTTCCACTAGCTGATCCCTTAACTTTCCCGCCCTGCCTTCATTTTCCGTAACTGAAGCTTCCCTTGTTGTGCAATTACCATACATACCCCCCCTCCAACCAGGCGTACCTGATGTTCGCTTCCCATTCGTCCCGCCCCGCCAACGGAAACCGCTCCTTTACGTGGAGTCTGGAGCTGTCGGATCCAGATCCGTTAGGGAATGTTGTGGTGTGCGCATGCGCAAAATGCGGTCGTTTACCGCTGCCTACGAGCGCAAATCAACCATTTTATGTAGGACTAGATCCAGGCTATTGCTATCGGACGGTTATTTTTGTCTCATAATTAATATATAAAAATACTTTTGTTTTTTTTATTGGTTAATTGCATCAAATATTGTTTTATGTTGTTTTGTGTTTTATGCTTTTTTGTTTGTTTGTTTTTTTTGCTAGAAAATGGCCCCTCATATAAACCCTACTTTCCCATAAAACCTCATTTTTGTAGAGTAGGCTAATCTCCCGCATGGAACCTGCAATGTCGTTACCTTAGTCACATGATTAAGTCCCACGCCCACTGCTGTGCTCTATATGTGTTGCATCATTTGGCTAGGCAAACCTGTGCAGCATTGAGCTGTGGGTGGAGGTGCTGCTTCGTGATATAAGCTCCACCCTTCCATTTGCATCCATTGGTGTACAGTTGAGCAAAACGTGTTGCAAGGGGACGAATGCAAGTTTATTTTGCATACAGGGAAAATATTTTGCTTTTGCTCATAGAACTCACATATTGTAAAGCTGTGTCATTAGTTTGTATATTAAAGTTGAGCTAGGAAACTCTATCTCTGAATTCTAATTCAACATGGTTTTGCCCAGGTCTACACTGGCGCCTGCTTTGCCCTGTCTACACATCCCTGGCCTTTACCCCCCCCCCGCCCCCCCCATTGCTGTTTTAAAAAGTGCACATGAAAATACGTAACATCAATTATTTGAGGACCTGGTGCTGTGTAGGACAGATGGAGAGGATTTTACAGGCCCAGGGTTCTAGCGCCCCAATTAAGACATCTGTAAATGCTTACTGAGCACTGTCAGCTTGGCTCCTTTGGATCGCAGGGCTGCTTCAGTGGCCTGGCATTCAAAGTTGGCATCATCGTAAATACTGGCATTGGTGATTTCCAAGTTGTACTGCCCAGAATCCGGGTTCCCAACGACTTGATAACGGGGCCAGACTTGGGAGAAAGAGAGAAGGAAAAAGAGGTCACTTCATTTCCTGTCCATGAACACAACAGCCGTATATTCAACCCTGAAAATATACCCTATATACCCCATCTACATCCATAATATAAACCCTGGCATCAGAGGACCTTATACAAATAGTATCAGCAGGCCGGGTCCTAAGATGAACACACAGAGCTCAGAGATTTTAACCCTACTCTGATCGGATATTTGCATCATTTGTGTCAATAGGAGTGTGCAAGGAAGTTTTTCTCAATCCAGTCCATCACGTGCAGGAAATAAGGGATGTGCCTCAGGTTAAAAGTCTGCAGAATGTAGGGTGCCATGTTGTAGTCCACATAGTATTTATGAGAGATGCGGTTTGACCGCCATCTGTTTTCAGCATTTTGCAATGAGACAGCATGGAGACCACGAGTGCTCTGGATTTTAATGTTCCAACTGCAACATGTACTATGTTAGACATCCTAACCCTAACCATCCCCTTCCCGCAGCCTAACCTTAACCATCCCTGCTCTGCAGCCTAACCTTAACTATCCCCTCTCTGCAGCCTAACCCTAACCATCCCCTCTCTGCAGCCTAACCTTAACCATCCCCTCTCCGTAGCCTAACCTTAACCGTTCCCTCTCTGTAGCCTAACCTTAACCTTCCCCTCTCTGTAGCCTAACCTAACCTTCCCCTTCCCGCAGCCTAACCTTAACCATCCGCTCTCTGCAGCCTAACCCTAACCATCCACTTCCTGCAGTCTAACCTTAACCGTCCCCTCTCTGTAGCCTAGCCCTAACCTTCCCCTTCTCACAGCCTAACCTTAACCGTCCCCTCTCCGTAGCCTAACCTTAACCGTCCCCTCTCTGTAGCCTAGCCCTAACCATCCACTTCCTGCAGTCTAACCTTAACTGTCCCCTCTCTGTAGCCTTACCTAACCTTCCCCTTCTCACAGCCTAACCTTAACCGTCCCCTCTCCGTAGCCTAACCTTAACCGTCCCCTCTCTGTAGCCTAACCTTAACCGTCCCCTCTCCGTAGCCTAACCATCCCCTTCTAAAAACCTAACCTTAACTGTCCCTCCCTCCACATCATAACCCTAACCATCCCCTCTCCGTAGCCTAACCATCCCCTTCCTGCAGGCTAATCTTAAGTGTCCCTTTCTCTCCGAGCCTAACCCTAACTATACCCTTTTAGCAGCTTAACCTTAACTATATCCTCTCTGCAACTTAACCCTTACCTTTCTAGCAGCCTAACCTTAAGCCCCCCCTCTCTGCAGCCCTAACCCTAACCATCCCCTTCTAGCCGCATCACCTTAACCGTAGCCTCTCTGCAGCCTAACCCTAACTTTCCACCCCTAGCAGCCTAACCTTAACCGTACCCTTTTAAAAGCCTAACCTTAACTGTTCCCTTCCTGCAACCTGGGCATTGTAAATAGTTACAATGGGCCAGATCCCGAGCTACACTTTTACTATGCTGCGTTCTTACGCTAGCATACTTTCTATGCACTCCTCTCGGCACACCCTCTCATGTATGTATTTCAGGCACCTTATGCTTTTCATACCCTGCCTTAACTTTATGCTGCGTAACCACTATCGGACGTACTTCCCACGTAACTACGCTGCTAAGCACGCCCATACTGTACAATTTAAATGCTTTACCTCGCCTTCTGGTGACGTATGGCTGGCACGCCCCTTCGTACATTGATACGCTACCGATACGTGACTGCCCCTCACGCTATGCCTTACGTGGTATAACATCTGCCGTGTGCATGCGCCGTATGTACTAATGTGTGAATTTACGCTAGCGGCTAGCGTAAATTCACTTGCAGACGTTGTTCTGGATCTACCCCAATGTGTAAATAGGAACATTCGCATTGTACCCATTGTGCCCAATAAAGCTGTCCTTGCATGGAATGCTCTCAGCACTAATACAACAGGGATTACAGCTCCATCCCCTTCATTATCACACATCAGCCGAATATCGGCTCAGCCCACCGACTGACTGCGTCTGCAGCGCACTGGCGACACCTGCACTTTCTGTGCCGTTTTAAGAAGTAAGATGGCCATTGTGCAGGAATTGTACATGCCCCTCCCCCCATCCCCTAAGGATTCCAACCCCCTTCACCCCACCCCCTGCGGCACCCCTATGTATATCTATATACATTGTTCTGAGGGGCCCGTGTGCACTGCAGGGGCCCGTGTACTGTCTGTTCTCTTAGCCCGCACATGGAATTTTCTGAGCCTTCATGGCCATTGTTAGGCACAGTTTGCTGCTGTGCCCACAGGGGGCAGTGCTGCACTGCATTAGCATACAATCCACGCACACCAATGATCAGAGGAAAGAAAGAGCTAAAATCAACATCATAATGAAGGAGTGAAGGGGTCTGGAGACGCGGGCCTCAGTATGGGCAGTGGGATATCAGGCAGGTGACTTACCTGGTGTCTAATGGTGTAAAAGTGCATTGTTTCTGCATTACTGTGCTGCAAATGTGTAGGAATTTGGAATATCATTGGGACGATGACGATTACTCAGATTTGCTGAAATTCTATCTCCCGGAGGGAAGAAACAGATGCTGCTATAGGGGAGGGGCTTAATGACGCAATTTATACAAATCTGTCCATCATCAATGCTATTCATAGTGTTCCTGGGGGTGGGCGGGGCTTGAGGACAAAAATCATCAAGTCCCACCCAATCCCTAGTAACGCTGGACCTGACTCAGATTTAAGAGTGCGTTAAGAACGTATTCTCCCACATACGGCGTATAGTCATGCCCTTTCATACGGAGTTGTGCACGTGCGGAAAACAAGCTCCGCATGTAGTGAGATCTGATGTGTAATCTGTGACGTACATATGCACAGATCGCAAAAAAAAAATGCAAACTGACGCACACAGCAGAGGGAAGGCATAGATGCATGCAAGGGGCGGAGCTTAATGATGTCATTTTTGCAAATCACATCATTAAGCCCCACCCCTGACTACCAATTACCCCCTTTTAGATTTACTAGAGATGGGGGCGGGGTTTGATGATGCAAATTGTGTCATCAAGTCCCTCTTTGCCCCTAGGCATGAGGCCAGGACTTGAGGCCGTGGTTTCCATGAAACCACAGGCCTCAAGCCCTCTGTGGGAGATTTCCAGGCTCTCCCAGGATACTTGCCCCAATTTCGGGAGTCTCCCAGATATTCCGGGAGTGCCGACATTCCTGCATTTACTTCCAGCCACAAAATGGCCGCCTCGCCTATGTATAGCTGCTAGATATGCTGTTAATAGAACCATTGTGCAGAGAAGATTTCCTTCCGGGGTTAGTCAGAGAGAATATTTGTAGGTGATACTATATAAACAGCAATATATTTAATCTATCACCAAAATGCCTCTGATTGAGGGAACGCCTCGTAGCTTTCATGTGGGAAATGTCTTTAAATTCAAAACGCTGGGTGTGGGAAAGAGCCTCTGATGTACCCACGCAACAACCGATGACTACACCTGCTCCATTACTATTATGTCATTAACAGCAAAAAACTCCTTATGTTCATCACCGTACAAGGTGCTTGAAGTCAACCAGGTCATCTTTTCCTGTAGTACATGCTGGAATCCACAGGGAACACATGTATTGGATTATCATTGAGCATTACTTAGTAAGCCTGGACCGGATCCAGAGTGAAGGAACGTGGGCCTTTTAGTACAGTGCATATGTGCGTCTCAGGCTTAGAGCACAGAATTGGATCCTCAGGATCCAGGATTCCGTGCTGAAAGCCGTTATAACAGGGGTGGGAGGGCAGGTGGTTAAGCCCTTCCGTACATTCCTTATTTACGCAGTGGCCCCATTTTTCGTGGGGGTGGTGCGTAAATATTAAGGTGGGGCCCTGCAAGGAGAGTGGGACGGATTTTGGATTACGTGGCGTTCCGACGGCAGCGACGCGATATAGAGATCGATGCTGCTGTATCTAGACTTCTAAGCCATCCATGTTTTAATGTAGGTGTCAAGGATCTTCATTTCATATGGAAGGATGCATCCTGCAGGGATTTGTTATCGGAGCCCTGTTGCAAAGCTCCGAGTACAACGGGATTGTTGTATGCGGATAAAGTTTAATTCAACACATATTAGCCTACAGAATGCTGAGAGACTAGTCATCGTTCAATGCATGGACAGGGCCTGATCCAAAAATGTCATGTGCCCATTCTATTGGATGGGATCCTATACAATAACAAGTCCCTGGCTATCGTTCTAAAGCATATGAGTGTTCACTTGAGACACATGACATTGGGTCTTATTCAGACTAAATAACGTTCCTAAAAATACGCAGGCCGTGTTCATATGTTTGCGTTTTCTTGCTATCTGCGCGCGGCAGATGTAATTCATAAGAACACATTATGCGTGGAGGTGATCTCCGTATCTAATGACATCCGTAATGAGTTCGGATCGCACGCACCCGTGCTGGCCAATCAGAACGCTTTGTAACCCATCCTGGCTTACGTTAAATGATGCTTCAGTAGGTGGATTGTAATAGGGCGCACTTTCTTATCACAATGTACGGTATAGGCGTCGATGCGTACTGATCCAGACTTTTGCACTGATGCAAATTTACAGAGGGGTTAACTTTGATATTGGGGTGGTTAAATTTGCTATTGTGGTGCTTATCTTTGCTATGGAAGTGGTTCACTTGCAATTACCAATACCTATATATTGCGGCTCGGCATGTGTTGCTCAGGGGTCCAATCGCAGATTTCTTATTCCTGATCTATATGCCTTCTTTACAATCAAACTAGGATATTGGGTCAGCCCACGAACTGGCTTCCAATACCGTTTGCAGCTGACCGCACCATTTACAGCCCTTGGTTAAAGGATAAATTGCTACCAGCAATTAATGAACTTGTAAAGTATTACTGAACACCCAGAAAAAATAATGAGTTAATCTCTTCTTTATCGGTATGAATGTGGCTTCCTCGCTCGTCCTCCAGGCAGCCTTGTGGAAGTGGACAATAAACAGCACCTGAATCTGACCCAGGCTCTTATCATCTCTCTCCAGTCCCAGCCTCCCAGAGCGGCTAGCAGCAAGGACTTCGGCATCTATCACTGTGTCAACAGGACGCCAACAAAATGAAGCATTCAGAGCAATCCTGGTTAGTCAGCAGAATGTATCCCCGTGTGCAAGGCTGGGGATGAATTGCAGAAGCAAGTGGAGGAGGCAGAAGAGGCTGCAAGTGATGGATGGGGATGCCTGGGAGAGCCTGTCCTGAGGTATTAGAGATGTGTCGGGGCCCTATGAGGATAGACAGTGGATCTATATGTGATGTAGCTAATGATTCTCAGACCAGGGGGCTGATATACAGACCAGAACAGACCAGAGGGAGATATATATATATATATATATATATATATATAAAAGAGTCTGGTCATGTAGCGTCTATACGCATATTAAGACTAACACAGGACTGTAGCTAGATCTCTAAGTATATTTTTGTTCGATTATTACATTCGCCTAATCCACATTGTGTCTTTACAGAACCAGTAAACTTGATTGCTATGAACATATATGAAAAGTGGTCCATTAGAAAGCTGCAACAATAAACATGAATTATAGTTGCTGATTCAGAGCATAACATACACCACTGGGCAGACAATGGTTATCCGTAATGCTCTTTTGATTGGCTGAATTAGCTCAACCAATCAGATATCTCAGAGTGTGTCTGCACCTAGATAAGGTGCCTTGACCACTATTTGCATTCTATGAATGCTGCTTATCTCCCACCAGTACAGAAGACCCACAGAGGTTTCTAAGCGTCTTGTATCACTAAATAGAGATGCCTGTTTGCAGCTCCAGCTATTTTTAGATTAAGCCAGGAAAGATACAATCAGTTCCCCTGGAATAGCTTTAATCTGTACAAAAAAAACATATTTGGCCTTTAGTTAAAATTCAGCGAGGATCGGAGCATTGCGTGAAGCTCAGAATTTATAGTGGACTCTATTCCATTGTCAGAGGCCTTTCACAAGAAAAACGACAGGGAACAGAACATTAAATTCCACTTACTTTTTAGATTTCCCAGTCCTAGTGCCAGGCCGTCTTTGGTCCATTGTACAATGCCCGAATAGTTGAGTACCACGCATGACAATACCACCTTCTGCCCTGCCACCACGATCTGGTCTGTAGGTTCCTGGAGGAAACGAGGCTGTATGGCTGAAATACAAAGAAACACAGACATTAGGACTTGGTGATATAAACTCCATATGGGTCCAGATTTACTAAGCTGTGGGTTTTGCAGACGACAGGACAATTCATATGTACTAATTGTGTTATATTATTCAGCTATAATGTCTACAAGCTAAAGCTAGGTACATAATAGGTACTAATAGTAAGATAAAGGAAATCTTGATTATCATCACCCATGACGTGGATACTAAAGGGCCAGATTTACTAAGCTGTGGGTTTTGAAAAGTGGAGATGTTGCCCATAGCAACCAGTCAGATTCTAGCTCTCACTTTCCTATTACATACTAAAGAATGTCAGCTAGAATCTAATTGGTTGCTATGAACAACATCTCCACTTTTCCAAACCTGCAGCTTAGTAAATCTGGCCCCAAAGAGTGTACAATCATCAGACACTGTGTCATTGATTCTCAAGTGGTGCGAAAAATATTTGGGGGTTTGTAATCCCTCCCCCCTTCCCTTTCCCTCTTCTAAAGCATCCTCTATCTGAGTCCTGAGCAGCGTGGTGCCCACAGGGAGTAATTGATGTTAACTGTAGGGCTAAACGCAGCCAACCCTTTCCCTCCAGGAAAGTTTCAGGCCGATCGATAACAGTCATGTTTTCCAGAGAGATGCAGTTTGATTCAGTCTCCGAGGTTAAAAGCAGAGAGGCTGCTCAGATGCCTGCGGGCTAACAGGTTATCGATTGGGCTATTGACAACAATGACCCCCCCTCAGCACTTTGCTGTGAGTAGAAATAGACAGGGAACGGGAGACAGTCCTCTCAAGGGGGAACTCAGGACATTCACCTATGGCTGCGATACCAACGTGTTTTATATTAAAAAGGATAGAGACGCTGGGCCTGGTCCGCAGATAAGAATGAAGGGCCGTATACAGAGATCTGTTTTCACAGTGATTCCCGTGCTTAATTTTAGGATCGGACCAACTGCCCATGCGTAGTAACTTTATTTACATAGTTCACGTAGACTATACGCACGGAAGTGCCTCACAGACGGACCTGTGAATTGCACGTTGATACATACGGACGGATATGCGACGCAAAAATACGCATGGGAAAATTTTAATAAAAATAGGCGGGGGAAGCATTTAAATGAAGGGAAGTGTGCGCTACTATCTTGAATCACACGTACAGAGGACAAATATGCGCACGGGACTGCACTCGGAAAGTTACAAGTGGTCTATGGTGGCGGAAGTCACCGGCAACTCAGCCGAGAGAAGGGGAGTGTCATGCTTGTGAGGGGGTTTGGCCTGAACCGGCCTTGCGTATAATTTCAGTTTGATCGCCACACGGATCTCTGAATACGGCCCGAAATAAGGATGCGCGGATTTGAAAAAGTGCGCAACTAAGTGGCAAGTTCCCTCCCATTACCTCCTTCTTACGGATCTATACTGACTTCCTCCTCCATAGGGCTACCTTAGGACTAACATAGGGATACCTTTTACCATGCAGATTTTGCTAAAATACGTGCGTACTTTGCAAACCCCGCCCATACTCCGCCCATACTGCTCTATTTACATGCCTTCCCCCACCCACTTTTCTTAACTTCCTACTTAAGGATCTTGGTCCGGTTCACAGTTACGTAGTTTTCGTCTTACGTAAGTTGTTTAAAGAATTGAGCTCCAAAAATGGTACGTAGATAGTGTAAATAAGCTCCTATGCATGCGTAGTAGCTCAATTCTTAAAACAACATACGTAAGACGAAATCTACATAATTGTGAATCCAGGCCCTCATTAGGCATGAAGTTGAACTCTGTGCGTAACGTCTTTCTGTGCGTAACTTTTGGATGGCGCATGCGCAGATTGCAAAAAAACACCAAGATACGCACAAGGCTTGCATATATTTAGGTAGGTTATTAAGTGTGAATCTGGTCCACTGTGCCTATGGTTTGGAGCTGCTTACTTTCCCTAATGAACAATGACGGTCAGACTTATAATATTTGTCAAAATTTCTAAATTCTTGTCCCAATTTTTTCAGGAAGTAGTTTCCTGAAACTGCCAACAGCATAATGTCCCCTGGATCATTTTAGGCACAATTAGAAATGAAAAAATATATTTTGGCGTGGGTATTATATTGTATTATAATATTTTGGTGTTGGTATTATATTGTATTATAATATTTTGGCATGGGTATTATAATGTGTTATAATATTTTGGCGTGGGTATTATAATGTATTTTAATATTTTAGCATGGGTATTATAATGTATTATATTATTTTAGCATGGGTATTATAATGAATTATAATATTTTAGCATGGGTATTATAAAGTATTATAATATTTTGGCGTGGGTATTATAATGTATTATAATATTTTGGCGTGGGTATTATAATATTTTGGCGTGAGTCTACTGACAAAAGTTCTCATTTAGGGCTCCATTTACTATCATTAGCGCAGTGAGCGCTAATGATAGCAGCCAGGCTTGCTACAAGGCAATAATGCAGGTAGTATTTACTAATACTATGGTCTGTGGGACTTTCGCCGGAGACGTACAGCTTCGATTGTAGATGAAGCCCAGCGCATGCGCAGTGGCTTGGGACTTTTCAAGTCATAAATAATCGCACTAGATCAGGGCTCAACAAATACCATTTGCCAGGTCGCCGTGGCGACTAGATATTGGGACCTGGTGACCAGAGTGCTGTATAAGAGAAAGCACCGGTTCATCCAAGGGACGACCAGTGAGGTCCCCTCCCCCCCCACAGCGTCTTTCTCCCGTGCCCACTCGTTAAAACAACTGGGACAGAAGCGCAATACTGTCTGTCCCTGTAGTTTCAGCAGGTCAGGGGTTAACGGCAGCAGAGGGACCGCCCCTGAGGAGTAACTGCAGGTGGTTGGTCCTCCCCCCCACGTATCATCAGCCGAGGGCGAGGACAGGAAGTCCGCGAAGACTTCAGCGTGTAAGTAATAGTTTTTATATGTATATTGTGTTTGACAGAAGCGCAATGCTGTCTGTCACTGTAGTTTCAGCAGGTCAGGGGTTAACGGCAGCAGAGGGACCTCCCCTGAGGAGTAACTGAAGGTGGTTGGTTTCCCCCCCCCACGTATCATCAGCCGAGGGCGAGGACAGGAAGTCAGAGAAGACTTCAGCGTGTAAGTAATAGTTTTTATATGTATATTGTGTGTGAATAGTTAAGTTTGGTAAACACTTCCAGGGCCAACCCCCGCTGCTACCACTAGTTAGTGCGTATTTTTGGCTAATTAATCCTCGTTTCCTGAATGCAACAAGCACAAGTTGCCCTTCCTACTATAATGGATCTTAGCCAATCAGAATCCTGAAAATTGGCCAACCTTCCCCTATATCAATGTACAGCATATCCGTATGTGGAGAGAGAGATCAGTGACATCACCAGCCTTGTAATCCCCATCTCCCTTGTCCCTCGTTTACCTCTTCTCAGCTCTATTAATTGCATCATTGCACAACACTATTGTTTGGCATACATAATACCCGATTAACATATTTAAATAGATGAGGAGCCAGCTCCCCAGGTTACCATTTCAGACTGGTTCCCCGATGCCTACATGCTCAGCAGGTGGCATTCCTAGACAGGAGAACGCTTAATAACAACATATGCCGTAAACCCTGCAGTTTGTCAGACAATAGTGTGCAAGGGATTAATAGAGCGTCTGCAATCCGCTGGAATTACTCATCACACTAGCGGACAGAGTAATTGTGGGTATTGCGGCTGTCTCCACGGAGAGATGGCTGACACAGGTAGCAGATAGCTGTCCACCAGACCATATATGTGACACGATGATTATTTTGTGGATAAGCAAAGAAAATTTCACTCCTCTTTATGGAACGTCCTAATAAGAGGGTCTTGGATAAATGGATTGTCTATTCTTTTCTGCCATCGCAGTTCAGGCAGGAGTTCAGAGACAGCCGGTAAGTGCCTAGGCTTGGCGAATAACAGCGTCAGACGTAAGGGGTTGATCCAGAAGTGAGCATACGCCAGATGACATGTCGTTTCTCTGTGTTATTTATTACTGAAGAGCACGCAGTCCCATCCTTTTCAGTCCTGAGAGCAACTGGAGCATTGGCGTTCTTAGGGGCGTATAGAGGGAGGGAAGGGGTGGAGGGACGCAGTCATTGTACAGTAAGGGCATCCCAAGGCAAGGGTATGGGTCCCTGTAGCGAACTGCCCTATTTTGATAGGATCGTTCGCTCCTAGCCAGTTCCGAACTGGCTGGGATATCGATTGCTTATGCCTCGATGAGGAATAGCAATCAATCCCCGGAGCACTGAACACGGTGCTTCGTTAGGTAAGCAACCTCACTCCCTCACCCTAAGTCAACCCCCTCTCTCAGCCAAACTCTAAGTTCCGCCCCACAGCCTAGCCCTAAGTCCGGGATTTACTCAATGCTGTGCCCGGTTATAAAACCATGGACACTGTGGCCAATCTATCAATTATCACTCAACAATATGTACCTCTTGATTCCTATTTAAGTGGTAGATTAATTTTTGTAAAGATTGGCACATAATGGGCATCTACAGTACATTGCTTGCAAGTATCAGGTTAATCACTATTATACAGAATGGGCCAGATCCAGAAATACGCCCGCGAGCGTATTTACGCCAGCCACAATCGTAATTTCATCAGTTATAACGTTTCCTGTCGTAACTCGTGTTGGCCCTAATTTTGGATAGGTCGTCCATAGTATTTTCGTAATTACGTACGAAGGGGCGTTCTTATAATACGCCAGCCGTAAATACGCTCCACTTACGCCTTATTTACGGGGGGGGGAGCCATTTAAATCGTACAGTATGGACTGGGTTACGTAGTTACGACCATCACATAGTTACGTCCTGCCGTGGTTACTTTTACAAAAGTTAAGGTAGGGTTCAGCTGGCATAGAACTGTGAAATTTTCAGCAGGCGTAAGGCAGTGTAATTACGGACATTTACAGTATTTACGACTGCGTAAATACGATGCACACTACTTCAGGCACAGACGTAGGTCTGGACCTGGCCAAATGTACTGACTAAGCCTGGGCTGTTCCCGATATGAAGCGAGCACGCACAGAATACTTTCATGTCTATACATTGCACTGGTCTTTAGTGATGTTAGAAGCCTTCCACGGCTGTGTTCAGTGCTATCTGTTGCCAATTCTCCATGGCTACGAGTGAATCGCTACCAATTTTTTTGTTTTCAATTTGCAGAAAAGTTTAATTTACTAAAAGCATACTTGCTTAGCTTCCTTACCTATCTCAGTCAATTAAATTAATTGTGGAAAAGAAAAATCACTATAAAAAAAAAAAATGCTGCGAAAGCAAGAACCGGACTTGGTGTAATGTCTCTACAGAGTAACCTT
>WWET01001004.1:113655-128432 GCA_011038615.1 Limnodynastes dumerilii
TGCAGTTAGAGCAGAGGCTGCTGGGTAAAATGAGGAGGTGTAAGTTCATCGGGACGGATTCAGACATCCGTATGGACAAGGGCAGCCACTCTCCTCGCTTATGCCGATGGCGTGGAAGTCATAGTACGGAGTGCGCTTAGCACACTCTCACTGGACTATCACCATCTTCCACCCTCCCGTGTAGCAGAATCACTGTCCACTTTCCGTCCCACCATCATAAACACTCCCAGGACGGACAAGGAATGTGGCGCTTGCAATTGCACTTTTAGTAAAACGCGTGTGTTTTTCAGTCCTAGTGACTGGAAAACGCCTCTCTGGGCCAGATTCTACGTGCGCTGGCGATTTTACGCTAGCCGCTGATGTAAAATTGCCCATTTGTATTTACTGCACATGCGCGTGGCAGATGTTATGCCACGTAACTCTGAATTCATCGGGACGGATTCAGACATAAGTATGGGCAAGGGCAGCCACTCTCCTCGCTTATGCCGATGGGCTTGGAAGTCATAGTACGGAGTGCGCTTAGCACACTCTCACTGGACTATCACCATCTTCCACCATCCCGTGTAGCAGAATCACTGTCCACTTTCCGTCCCACCATCAAAAACACGCGTGTGTTTTTCAATCCTAATGAATGGAAAACGCCTCCCTGGGCCAGATTCTACGTGCGCTGGCGATTTTACGCTAGCCGCTGATGTAAAATTGCCCATTTGTACTTACTGCACATGCGCATGGCAGATGTTATGCCACGTAACTCTGAATGTATGTACCATCAGTGTAACTATAAACGAAGGGGCGTGGCATCCATACGACACAAGTAATTACAGTATGGACCGGGTTCGGCCGTTACGTACATGAATTCATTACGTTTGTTAGTACTTACGCTTTGAAAGGTTAAGGTAGGGTTTGGGAAGCGTAAAATGGCCAAAGTACGTACGAGGGGAGTGCCTAGGGGTGTACATAAAAAATACGCTACGCGTTGAAACGTAACAATCCCGTAGGTCTGGATCTACCCCTCTCGGTGTAAGTCTGGATCCGATCGCTTGTTTATTAACAAGTTTTTATATAGCGCCATCAAATTCCGTAGCGCTTTTCAGAGAATATTTTATAACATTCACATCAGTCCGTGAAGGTACAGCCACGTTTAAAGAAGAATTTTACCCTCTTGGCTCACTGGACCGGATTCACACATAAGAACGCCAGCTGACTTATTTGCATTACTACTACGTCTACTACTACTACAGACTTGCTCATCGGAACGCAAAAAGACTGATGCTGCACTCCGATGCGTATGGCGATCACCGATGGAAAGACAGGACAGCGGTACACATGCAAAGGTCCGTAAGTGGAAGGAGAGTGCAAGGGGTGTGCCCTCCTCTCGCACATGCGCAATATAGGATTGCAAATGACGTACGTTTGCCTCCCATTCCTTTTGGTGGATCCGACCCACTGGTTGGATACAAATATGGCGCCTGATACAAATTTTGGATTTTGATGAGATCGGATGCATGAGCTGGTCTGCACGATCCAGACACGGGACCAGATCAAGACCGGAGTACAACAGACAAGCTGCTTGCGGAATTTGGCGGAATATTCAGCAATGTGCACGGGCTCGCCCGATGTTCCACAATGGATCTCCAAGCGGATGGAACTTAGTTCCGTAAGCCTGGAGATCAGTCCGACAGAGTAGCACGTCCCCTGTCTGAACTGCGTATGGTGGGCGGGGGGAGCATTAAAATTTGACAGTTTGGGCAGGGTTTAAGCTTGCTGTGCAGATCAGTGGTCCGCTCATCCGCCCGATCAACTAAAGGCCACCTTATGGCAGCGTAATTGACCTAAAAACCGCACAAGAGAGGGGAGTGATTGAGGAGTTCACTCCCTTCTTTCGTGCGGACTGCAAGACCCCCGTGCATACGGTAAATAGTTAGGATTCAGTCCATGAACTTATAGCATCCAGCTCGTACCTTCATTTTTCTAAGACAAGTGCATGCAACTTACCATAAATATGGAAGTTTAGATCGGAATGCATTAAGTGGGAACAACCTACTCTATAACCTGACTACCCTCTTGTCCCCCTCTGCTTCCCTTTTATCCAATCCCCACCTGGTGGCTCCCTTTTAAACTCTCACTGCGCTCTATCCCCTCCTCCCTGATCTGTCAAACTTGACACCTTGCATTTTGCCTTGCATTCTGTGCTTGCTTCACTTTATTGTATTATTGTGATATATTTATATTGTATATTATTATGTACTATGCTGTTCATCCCTACTCTGTATGTCTGTACTGTATTTTTGTTGTTGTATTTTGTATAGTGCTGCGGACTCCTTGTGGCACCTTATAAATAAACAATATTGGTAACTGAGTAAAAGTAAACGCTCACGTGCAAACTCTGTTCAGCCCCTCAGTCATTTCTCTTAAATTTTATTCAAAATGCATTCACATTTTTCAGTATTGGTCACGTTTGTACGGTGTGAAAAACCAAAGCCAAACCCCAAACTTAAAGTCAAGAAGGTCGTCCAAAATACAGACGATTGAATCCTGCTCTGGGTCATAACTCATTCTGGACGGAGAACTTTTCTTTCTTGGGTGAGCATTCATTTTGCAGGCTCTGCCATATCAATATTAAATGGTCATTTGTAGACATCACGGACAGTGCTGCAGCGTGGTTTCAGACATGAAAGTAATTTTTTTTACTTGTATATTATTTTATTATATGTATATTATTGGAAAAATAGTTTGTCACTTGGAAAGCTTTGTGATAAAGGAATAGATTGTTCTCAGAGTGCAGAGAAGGTTAAGAGCCAGGGAGGTATTTGAACAATAGTTCATTGTTATCAGTATAAAAACACAGAATCATCTGAGCTCTCAATAGTCTCTCACTTGTCAAGGACGAATGTGTTTGCATGAGTTCTGATGACAATATACCCTCCATCACACAATAAGACCAGCACTGTGTATGGAGATATACTTCTGAAAAGTTGCTTTCCCATTCAACATTTTTTATTTTATTTAATGTACTGTTATTAGAACAATTCACGTTCAATCCATTATTTCCAACAACTGAGGCTGAATTCATTTGATAAAAAGATGGTGGCAGATTCTAGGAGTGATGGTGGAACAAGAATGGTCGCAAACGCTTCGGGACCTGATTCACAGTTAAGAAGCTGCTGCTATTTCCCTGCGTATTTTTAAACTGACCATGTGTAGTGCCTTTATTGACGCAATCTACAAGGATTTTACGAACAGAGATTCATTTAGTGCGAATTATGAAGCCGATAGGAATGAGATTAGTAAGAAGGGGCATGGCCAGGCCAGGGTAAGAAGGAAGATAAGAAAAGTGGGTGGGGAGAGGCATTTTAATGGGGCAGACAGGGCGTGGTTTTTCTAAGCACCTCGAGAGATCGTGTTCACAGTTAAGAAGAAGATAAGAATGAACGGATTCACAATTATACGCATGGCAACTCCCTTGGCACGCCTTCTTTTTGCTGTTCTTAACTGACTTAAGAAGGCCATAGGCAGCCTTATTTTCCTGTGTGTATGTCTCTTCTTAGGTTGCTAAAGTACGTACATAGGACCCGATTCACACTTAAGAAACTTTGACTTAAACTTCTTAAACTTAAGAAATGAGCTACTACGTATCATTTAGGTATTTAGATTGGCCACATGCAGTCTTTAAAGACCGCATGTAGAAGCTTAGGCAGGACGGGGGATGTCAAGGCAGCCTCGGGGGTGGAGGGATGTAGATTAGCCGGGGAGGGTGGGGAGAGGTAATCTTAAGAAGGAGACTATGCACGGTAAGGGAGCCCTATGGCATTTTTGAGTGCCATTAGGTACCGAAAAACGGGAGGGGGGGACGGGTTCGGTGCAGGATGGGTGAGTTATGTGCCCCCCATTTAAATGCACCCCCCCTTCACCCACTTTTTCTTATCTTCCTTCTTACCTTGGCCTTGCCACGCCCCTTCTCAATTATCTCATCACGAATCGCTCTTAATGGATCTCCGTTCTTAAATCCTACATAGGCTGCATAACTCATGCGCAGGTTGAGAAACGTATGCACAGTTTCTCCATTCTTAAAAATCCGCACGCAAATAGCAGCAGCCTCTTAACATGCAGATAATTGCAGATCCATTCGTTCTTATCTTTTTAACTGTGAACACGGTCCTCGGTTCCAACCCCAGAACACTCGCGCTTGCCATATTTGTTGACCATCATCCTCATCCAAGGGGAATAAAGAAGATGACATTGCGTTATCAAGATATTGCCCAATGACAAGGAAGCATAGGGTGATCCACGGGGGCTCTACAGAATTCACGGGTCTCCTGGATATTTCAGGAGAAGAAGCAGTTTGTTCTAGCCACAGACCAGAGATACCACCGAGGATAAAGCCATCTGCCTATTTGGCATTTAATAAGGTCTTCACACAGATAAGGCCTAGTCCAGGAATCAATCTCATGACCTCAGCGCTGGGAAACACAATGCTACTCACTGAGCCACCGTGCTGCTCCACTTAGCAAAGAATTAACTGTGAAATCTTTATGATGTTTTTCTTTTACTTCCTCCAAAAGTAAACGCAAGCAATTTTTGAGATTAGCGACGATCCTGTCCTGTGTATTGTAAGCTGTACTCAGGTGGGAAACAGGTTGAAGGACGTGTTAATACTTATAAACTTAACTCTAAGGTACATAGGCAGCTGTCTTCTCGCCCTCAAATTCAGGTTTTCTCTTTGAAGCTCATATAACCCCCCCCCCCCCTTGAGGGGTGCTCTACCTCTCCCTCCCCTCTTTATTTAAATCATTTGCGCTCCGTGTGCATCTCAGTGACTAAGACGGCGTTCTCACCTGGGAGCTGAATGGCTGATGAATAAAATGTTCTAAGCTTTGCTGTTCCCGTTTCTGGAGAATATCTACCCCCTCCCTCCCCACCATCTTCTAAAGTGTCACGTTGTACTAACACATCTCACTTCTACTTCACTTTAACATCCTCCCTGTGTGCGCCAGGAACCGGCAACACAGGCTCCGTGCAATGCTGAACATGAGGAGACTCAAGGAAGCCGGATTAAAGGAGCAATGTACCTGCTTAGACTTTTATATCACCTTAAGGGCCAGATAAGCCCAGAAACAACTTCCATTTTGCAAAAATACCACCTTGAGTAGTAATGTTGATCTATGTTACCATTCATGGGACCCCACTGTATATAGAAGTGTTGCCATTGGAGACCACGCTCTACGGGAAGGGAGTCTTAGGGTCAGGCTGCAGGGAAGGGAGGGTTAGGGTAAGGGTTGGGGTTACATTTCGAAAAAGGGCCATTCTCAGTGACAACACAAACACATGCTGGACCTCACCTCTGTCTCTCTAACCCCTAGATTGCAAGTTCTTATAATCAGTCTCCTCTGTGTGTTAATTGTTCCCCTGCCTTCACCAACCTCCCCCGGCTTCTCTTAATCGGAGGCTCTGAAGCCGCCCCCTTTATCTGAGTATTCAATCAGCCTGCAATGGCTTTCTAGAGTCACGGAATGTATTTATCTTTATGTGTAATCTGTTGCGCTGTCATGTATGCTTTGTTTTGTCTTGTGGTGATGTATGTACATTATAAGGTGCTGTAGACCCTTTGTCACAGTTCAGACCTTTTAATGTTTTAATTAATTGGCCTGTTCTAACGACCTATTTCCAACCATGACAAATGCAAGCCAATCCGATGCATTATTATTTATACGTGGTTGACCAGTCAGATAATTGCTTGAATCTCCTGCATATAATATTGTATAAGTGCAATAGCCTCCCCTGAATGTTAAAATTGAAACTGGCTCCAGATTGGTTGACCATGATTCACAGATCCGTATTTACTACATGCGTGTTTTTACACACGCATGTAGCGAGACAGCACCCATGACACTCCCCTCGGCCGGACGGGTTTTGGGTGACTTCCGCCTCCATAGGACACCCTTAAGCCTATGCGCATATGTTACTTACGTATGTACGTACATGCGTATTGGTCTAACCGCACCCTCAAATGCCCATTTAAATGCTCCCCCTATCATCTTTCACATAACTTCTAACGTCTGGATAAAAACCACGCCCCTCCATACGTATGTCCCTAAGTGCGATTCACAAGTCCGTGCGTAAATACTACATAATGTGCGTGGAAAAAGTTACTACGCATGCGCGGTTACTCCGCTCCTAAAAATACGCACGCAACCCCACGCCAAAACAGATCTATGAATACGGTCCAAGGTGTGGCCAAGAATAAAACTGAAGGGCAGTCATTAACTATGTATAGAGGGGGCCATTTTGTTGGCTACAAGCAATGCAGCCTAGCATTATTGTAGACGCTAATGACATCAGTAAACATCAGTGATGTCACTGCATCCTAGCGAACACAAAACACAAAAATATCTGGATTCCAGGCAGACATTGGGCCAGATTTACTAAGCTGCAGGAAAGGCAAATGGAGATGTTGCCCATAGCAACCAATCATATTCTAGCTCTCACTTTCCTAATACATACTATAAAATGTCAGCTAGAATCTGATTGGTTATGATGGGCAACATCTCCACTTTTTCTTTCCCGTAGCTTAGTAAATCTGGCCCATCGCATTCATGACTTTGTCAACATGTCTGTTTCATGTAGAAATCGCTCTTTGTTTCATCAGACAGACAATAAAAGTCTACTCATTCTTTGGTATCCCCGGCGTCCTCATTACCCAGGAGACACATGTCAGTTCACTTTAGCGTTTGACCACTTGTTCTGCCTCTAATAACGTCACACAAAGGTCGAGTCTCTTTAAATATTCCTCCCGTTGAAGTCACTTTGCAAAGACTCTGATCCTTTCCACAAAGACTCCTTCATCTCTGTGACACCGGGTCCTCTATCTTCTCTTATCTTGGATGGCAAAGGGATGGGACACATTTTCATGTATTGGATAGGGTGTAAGTGTGGGGAGGGGGGTGTTTTTATTCGTGCATTTTTACTCCTTTACTCGCTTCCAGCGGCTTCTGATTGTGATTTTTTTTATTTAAGGAGTAAAAATGAATGAAAAACACCCCCCTCTCTACACCGGAGACCGTATTTTTCAACTTTTTCTGTGCGTATTTTTAGGATCGGAGTAACTCCGCATGCATAGTAACCTTTTCCATGCAATTTACGTAGGATTTAGGCACGGAAGTCCATTAGGCACGGATTTATGAATCGCACTTAGTCACATACGCACGGAGGGGCATGGTTGTCTTACTCATATGCGAAGTTACATGAAAGTGGGTGGGAGGCTTTTTAGGGTGTGGTTAGTAAAGTACGCACATACGTAAGTAACTTAAGCACGTAAATGCAAACGTAGAGTCAAGGTTTACCTATGGAATCGTAAGTCACTGAAAAACCATCCGTGTTAGGAGAGTGTCATGGGTGGTTGCCTTGCATAAATCTGCATACTTATTACACACGTGTCTGTGAATCCGGTCCTATCCAATGACTAAACACAAATTTGTCAGCTCCAGAGTGTGAGATAAGGGTAAAACAGGTGCAGTTGTGGACCGGAGCAAAACCACGTTGCAGTTAAGGGGTGCAAATTGATTAAACAGATTTCTATGCAGGGAAATGATTTTGTTTTTGCCGATAGAGCTCACAGGACAAGGGGCCCCTTCCTTACGCCGGCTGAAGTTAGGGTAGCCTTCAGTCGGCGCAAGGAAGGGGCCATACGCCCGCACAGGGGGAGTGTCGGGAAAAGTGAACGCCGATACGCTGTGCTTTAGTAAGCAGAGCGCATCGGCGTAGGTCTGGATTAGGCCCATTGTCTCATTATAGTGAGACTATATATGTTAACTATTCTTAACTATTTAATGATTACATTTAATTTATACAAACATGTCTAACATATTAAAATATTTGTATATTTATAATGTGGATATTTACCACATAATATATGATAATCTGAAATTGTGTTTTTACAAATTACTATAAATATTAATTGTGTTTTTTATTTTAAATATTTATAATATTTTTTTACTATGTAAGAATTTTATTTTTTTTAATAAGATTTTATTAGTGATTTATGCTAGTCTTTTGATGGTGTAGCCTTATAATAATTAACTTCTCCATTTTTTTTTTATCTAGCAGCTATTTCTTTCTTCACAGGGGGTAAGTGAACGCCGATACGCTGTGCTTTAGTAAGCACAGCGCATCGGCGTAGGTCTGGATCAGGCCCTAAGTCCCTCCCTGGGAGTCAAGAGCAGCCCCTTCTCAATGTCAGGGCAGACCCGGGACCCAGAATTTCCTGGGTCTACCCTGCTGTACATAGAGGGGGTTTTTGTAAAAAACCCAGCAAATCAGCTGGAAATAACCCAGGTTGAAAAACCAGGGTGGCGATATGAAAGCGGTATTAGATTGGTATGTATAGATCAGTGCCGTTAATATTTGGTTATTTGGATTCACATCCTATTGATTAAGCCAAGTATAATTGTCGACACTCGATACCTGGATCTGAATTGCCATAATTGCGTCCACATGCGCACCGCAAACGCACACAGACTTACGCTACGGCAATGATCTTTCATTCAAGTGTGTCTGTTCTAAGAGGACACGGCAATAGCGTAGAGGAAAGGCAACGCGGCGCACAAATATGATTTCAATGAAAAGTCCACTTTGTCTTCTTAATTTTGCGGCCCAGGTGACATGATAGAGAGATAAAGATGATGAAGCATTGGATAGTTGTGACAAGAGGGGACACAAGTCACATACACAGACAGGATGAGAAGTCGGTGGGGAAGGGGGGAGGGGTGGATGTGATGGAGGGAAGCGGGACTCCCGCAGCCTTCTATATTTAATAAAATCTCCCAGGCTTTATCAGTAAAGGGCCGTCTTCTCCCCTCCGCATCTGGCGGCTTACGGAAATAAGACTTGCAATTTCTGTAAAGACTCAAACAAAGAAACTGCCAAGGCTTTTAGGCTGAAATGCTCAGACAGGGCTGGTATTAAGGCCAAAAATAAAGTGCTTTTTAATTTGCCGTTTAACCTGTGCAGCAGCAATCAGTTTATCGCCCGGAGGCTTGTGCTGCACTATTACCCGGTAACGGCCATCAATGTGCACATAAGCGTCTCGCTTTCCTCCATGACAGCGCCTTGTGGCCTTGTCCTGTCATCTCTGTATCACCCATGCCCACAACAATGGACAAGGCTTGATGATACAAATTATGGATTATGTAGTAGGAGGAGGAGTCAGCATTTGATTTAAGCTCCTCCCTTCTGCTTCAAAATGCTGTGGGTCAAAGCTATAAACAATGGGGGTGGAGCTTAGTCTCACAATTTACATAACCCCGTCCCCACTGCAGACTTAATTTTCATCCCTCCCAACTGTCCTGATTCGAGGCCCACACAAGGGGCAGGTTTATGCAAAATTAGCCAGAATTTTAACCAAATATGGTCATTTGTGGGTGGAACTGGGTGAAGTTTGGGCAAAACGGAGGCAGGGCTTATTTTGTCCCTTTTATCGGGATTCCCATTGTTGGGTGTTATAAAAACGGAGGCTGGCCTTCAATTCTTGGGAGTCTCACGGATATTACGGAAATGTTGTCAATTACGATCTAAATGCCCCAAAAATGTGAATTACTTTAGTTTGTAACATTTTGGAAACGGACTGGTGCCAGAGAAGGCTGAAAATCTGTCATCTGCATGTAAGGAAGGCCATCATTTTGAACGGAACATTGCTGACAGAATAATGGTGCGTGAAGGAAGCCATCTTGTGGGTTAAACCAATATCATAATAGAGTGTCTCTCATACAAACCAATTTTTCTCTCAGGGATGTCCTTGCAGAACTGTGGCAATGTTACTGCATTATCATCAAGAGTTGTGCTTGTAATTTATTTATAGGTTTTTATACAGCGCTATCAGATTACGCAGCACTTTACAGAGAATATTAAACATTCACGTCAGTCCCTGCCCCATTGGAGCTACATTCTAAGTCCCCTAACACAAACATACACAGCCATTAGGGCTGATTTATTCAGCAGCCAATTAACCTACTAACATGTGTTTGGAGTGTAGTAAAAAAAAAACGGAGATTCCGGAGGAAATCCACACAGACGCAGGGAGAACATACAAACTCCACACAGAAAAGGCCTAGTCCGGGAATCGAACTCATGACCTCAGCACTATGAGACACAAGTGCTACTCACTGAGCCGCCATGCTGCCCTGTAACAACACAAATGCACCGTTCTTTAGGAGCCCAGAGAGATGGCCTCTGAAACTCCTGAGTCTGACTAGTAAAAGAGTAGTGATGAATATGCAATGACTGGATGTCAACACTTATCCACCCTGCTGTGCTTACCTATACAATTGCACTGTTTGAGCTTGTCTTTGTGTGTGCATGGAACAGCCACCCTGCTGAGATGGTAACGCTTCATTGGTAAACCCTCCCTCCGGTGCTAAGGCTTTTATAAATAGAACACAGAGGTGAATCATTGCAACATTTAACTAGGGAAAAGTGGGGCACACTGTGTGTTTTAGGCCATCGTCTGTGTGATGTGGTGATGGAAAGTGCCCTTTGACTCAGCCATTTGACAGGCCATTAATAACACGTAACTCTTATTGTGCATTCATTATGCCGCTCAGCGCTGGCTGCCAGGCCAGGCAAATAAACGAGGTTGTCATGATTTGCATAGTCTCTGTGAGATACTGGGATGGGGCCACGCAGCACGGACCATTATCAAAATCTACAGCCGCAACCCCTGGCTCCATCAGAGTGTCCGCTTCCAGGAGGGGGGGGGGAGGCGCTGCGGATTTCACAAAGCAATTAATAGATAATAAACGCGGACACACTCCTCACTACCAATCCAGGTCGGACTCCGTTCCCTCCGCGTTCTCCTCTAGTCGTCACAGCAGCATGCCGACAATTTTTTAAATACGTTGCTTTAATGGAAAGTTTCCGTGTGCGCAGTCGCAGACCGATTCAGATCTGAGCGCAACTCGAGTGGCGGCGGCTTGTGTTCTGAGGGGTGTGTGGAGGTAGGGAGGGAGAGGAGGGACGTAGTCAATGTACAGTAAGGGTGGGGCCCAAGCAAGTTCCCTCGATCCTGACCCTCAAATGCATTAATAAGGGTCAGAAATCACTGCTAAAGTAAAAAAAAAAAGTATGTTTTTCTTTAAAAAAAAAAAAAAAAACATTTATTTTGTGACATTTTCATTCAGCTTGAGGAGTCCTGATTAATTTTGTGACATTTTCATTCCGATTGAGGCGTCCTGATTCATCTCAACCCCCGTTTACAGTCAGTGTTACACTGTACGACCCTGCACTTGCACAATATATTTGGCCACGTAGCTGAATTGCGTTTAGACAGTGTGGGTCTGGATGCAACGGGCTTTCATTGCGTCCAATACAAAGACACTTATGTGCGTTTTAGCTTCTTTTAGCCATTTTTATTTAAAGAGTGCATTTTTCAACAAAATCGAGCTTCTTAAGTGCATGTTATAAAATAAAGTTACGTTAGTGATAGAATCATAAGCCAATGGGCTGAAGTACTTAATATTGACCTTAGAATATGCTCTATGCAGGGTCGGTTTCTGAGTGCCCGGAAACCCCCCTGATCAGTGCTGGCCGGCAGACACTCTATGTACAGCTCTGACCAGAGGATGTCTCTTATGATCCAGGCACAGAATAGAGGCTGCTGTCGCTGTCACCCTGTGCATTGAAGAAGATAACAGCGGTTCCCCAGATCTCACTGCTGGCGGGAAGGGGTTCACTGTGTGGCGCATTTTCAAGGACTCTTCCCCACCACCCGTTCTCTGCCATTTGGGTCTTTGGACCTTGTTGGATGTTGCTGATTGTGAATGGGCCCCAATTATGGTTCAAGCTTCAGGGCCCCAAAAAGGTAGGTCCATCACTCACTCTGATCCAGGTAATAATTTAGCAAAGTGTTGCAATAAGAGAGACAAAAAGACTCATCACCACGTTCAAGTAATAATAATAATAATCATAATAATAATAAAATTAAAATAATAATAATATTAATAATAATATTAATTATTAAAATAATAATGCTTTCAATATATATGTGTTATTACAAAATTTGACTTTAGCCACCATTTTCAGCTGAGGAGCAGGGGATTCATTTATGGACTATGTGCTTCTGGGGTTGGAAGCATCACCTTTGCAACACCTCAGAATGAGTTAAAACACTTTCCGTGTTCTTGTGCCTCAAACATTATGATAAAAAGTAGTTCCTAACAGACTTTTGTTGTCTAAAAGGTATCTTGTGTACCGAACTCACAGCTTTCTACAGCCTCTGAATTATTGAAGTTTTTCGGGGGCTGTCTGAGGTTATGCTCAGTGATCTGAACTGAGTACATAAATATCCAGGCAATTGCCTCATAAAATCCTGGGTGCAGCACACAGCGATTCAGCATTACTTGTACTGAGGGATTCTGGGAAAAAATTTGCTGAACATTGCCGATGATATGTTTGGTGCCAATACTGTAGGTTAGCGGCTTACCTGAATGAGTGTTTAAGGCTTTTATGAGATTAGTTAATATGTGTTTTCACAATCTATATCCTATGATCAGCTAAAAAGTAGAAAATGACAGCAGCTACAGGCGTATCAATTTGTACTTGTCCGAATGCATGTAACAGTGACAAGACTAAGGACCAGATTTACTAAACTGCGGGAGAGAAAAAAGTGGAGAGGTTGCCCATAGCAACCGATCAGATTCTAGCTCTCACTTTCCTATTACATACTAGAAAATATCAGCTAGAATCTTATTGATTTCTAAGGGCAACATCTTTTCCAAACCCGCAGCTTGTACTCTTTTCAGATCACCATAAAAACCCAGGTTTTTGGTGGTGATGTGAAAGGTGCCAGGGTCCTGGTCCAGGGTCTAATAACCCGGGACATAGACCTTAGACGCGGGAAAAAAGAAGGGTTTTTCCTGTGTCGGGTTCCTGGTAAGTGGCAATGTGAAAGTTGCTGACCCGGGTTCTTAAACCCGTTTCCCACCTAATACACCCGATTGGAGGGATTTGTTACTGTCGCTATGCAACATTAATTAAGTCCCTCCCCAGGAGCCACGTGCAGCCCCTTCTTAATGTCAGGGCAGACCCGGGACCCAGAATTTTCCGGGCCTACCTGCTGGACATAACAGGGGGTTTTTCTTAAATACCCGGCTAATAACACGGCAATAACCAGAGTTGCAAAACACAGCTTATTGCAGGGGTGGAGGTTTGAATACAGCATTAGTAAATCTGGCCCTAAATTTCCATGCCAATCGCGTTGCTCTTCACCGTAGAAGTCGCCAAAATGACGCATCAATCAGGATCCGCCTTTTGTTATCAAAAACCACCATTAGGAAAGGAAGAGAGGGTAAAAGAATTGTGGAGGAGAGGATAGGAAAGGGCCGAGGAGACCAAGAGATAGGCTGGGAATGAGAGCAAGGCATCAACACTCACACTGTGTAGTCTCTGTCTCCCCGTATTTATCAAATGAAGCGCTGATTAAACCCCAGGGCTCCCCGCTCCAGTCTCTCTCTCTCCTCTCGCTATTAAACTCAAGGTTCAAAGAAAAGCCTTTTATTCATGTGGACAGCTTTCAGATGGAACTAAATCTCCTCGCGCTATACTTTTTTTTTATCCTCATCGTCTCTCTCTCCTTTTCTCCCTTACATGAAATTTGCTTTTTTTTTTACTCTTTAACCGTCTGCTCCTATCAATTTACCAAAAGATAATGAAACACTGGAAAAACATAGGACAAAAAAGTCAGAGGAAAAAATGGTTTGGAGGGCGGCAGGGAGAGAAAATGGCTGTGATATAGAGAGCAGCGTCGGGAGTCAGAGGTAGTAGATGCAAACAAGGGTCACTCAGCATAGTTAGAAGAGATGATTAGGGTTTGTATCTAAGGGCCAGATTTACTAAGCTGCGGGTTTGGAAAAGTGGATATGTTGCCCATAGCGACCAATCAGATTCTAGCTCTCACTTTTCTATTACATACTAGAGAATGTCAGCTAGACTGTGATTGGTTGCTATGGGCAACATCTCTACTTTTCCTTTCCCCCAGCTTAGTAAATCTATTTAATGATAAACAGCACTAAAATGGCAGTTGACATTGTCTTATATAGAACCCAAAACCCGAAATTTGGATTAAAAATCCAAAAGAAAGAAAAAAATAGTGTTTTGCCTCAATCTGCGATCCAAGTTTGGCGAGAGTCCCACCTCGGAACCCCTAAATCTGGATCTGTTGGATTCCACACCATTGGAACCACTCTAAAATCTCCAATTGTTAGCATAGATGAGACACATGGAAGAAGACATTTTTCTACCAATGGCTGCCAAAATCAGCCAACCGCCGGCATTTTCTGATTAAGCCACTCCTACTTACCCCATACGCTCCACCCCCTTTGAAAATATTACTTAAAACCATACGATTGTTTCAATGCGGGTTGTTAATAGTTACATGAGGTGCTCCTGTTAAAATACGCACGCACCTCCATGCGAAAACAGATCTGTGAATACGGGCCTAAATTTCAGAGGCAATGGGCTGGATCCAGACTTAAGTTCGTGCTTAAAATGCATGCAGGGATATATCTTTGAATTGCTTTCTGCACACAGATACTGACCAGCATTACTATCACACTGTTATTTATCACCTCTCATCTCTAATACTATTATATTATTATTATATTATTACACAGATACTGACCAGTGTTACTATCACACTGTTATTTATCACCTCTCATCTCTAATACTATTATATTATTAATATATTATTACACAGATACTGACCAGCATTACTATCACACAGTTATTTA
>WWET01001004.1:162260-173258 GCA_011038615.1 Limnodynastes dumerilii
CACCCATCATTTAGAATTTGAGCTGCCGGAGGTGAAGAACCGCCCCACTGGACGGAACGCCAATTGTACGGAATTTGATAGGAGTTCCTATCGCAAATGTATCAGAACATCTGGAGGGTGTATGTGTGTGTGTAAATTGGATTTAGATGTGGAACCGGTCTTTAGTTATTGTATGTTGCGAGGACATGTGTTGGACTTAGGTGTTAATCTTCCCACGTATCCAGAGCATCAGTGGTTGAAGTGGAGATTTAGAAGTAGCGGTATGGACACGTAGAAAGTAATAGAAGTGGCGGCACAGACACATACATAATAGCAAACGTGGTGGTATGGACACGTAGAAAATAATAGAAGTGGCGGTATGGACAAGTTTTATTGAAATCACTGGGAGAAATGATGGTATGGCTTACCACCATATACCACCCTATGCAGAGCATACATAATGCCGCGCCTAGGTATGGATTGGATGTACCTCCTTGGGCATGTTCATTGGGCCTGATCCAGACCTATGCCGATGCGCTGTGCTTACTAAAGCACAATGTATGAACATTCACTTTCACCGACACTCCCCCTGTGCGGGCGTATGGCCCCTCCCTTACACCGGCTGAAGGCTACCCTAACTTCAGCCGGCGTAAGGAAGGGGCTATATGCTCGCACAGGAGCGTATGGCTGCTTAGTCCGCCCTCCCACCCTCATTTAACTAGCTCCCCCCGCCCACCTACACTAACCTGAACGTAGGGACGCTGGGGGATGTCCACGACAGCGTCCCTACGGCGCTGCTACAGATGCCCGATCCACGATCGGGCGTTGCCATAGCGACGCTGGGTAACATCTGCCCGGCGCATGCGCAGATCGGCTTTTCAGCCGATCTTACGCGCGCCGTCCTAGCGACGGCGGGCGTAGGTCTGGATCAGGCCCATTGTCATCATTGACTATATGCCTACACCTCTCCCCACCCATGAAATACCGCCACAGAGCAATCCGAATCTTGGGCAAATGCGTGTGCATGGTATTTGCATGTGCACATGACAAAATCGCGCCAGCTATAGGCTATGTTGCCTGGCAAACTACCACCTCTGGATCAGCCCTTTGATGAGTAACCGCCACCTTTTTTTGTACCTAGTGAGCACTATTTACACATACATGAGAGAAGTCGCTGGTGATCTCTGTGTAGTGGGAGAAGGGTCTCCGCCACAGCTTGCCATCTACGTACCATGACTTATTCAATTAAGAGAAGCTCAGGCTTTGCGGGAAAGGATGAGGAAGGCGAACGGAAGAGTACAAAGCAGAGGAAATCAATTTTCAGCCGTTATGAGCACTAGACTCCCAGCCATCCCCGTGGTCCTAGGCATCTTCCGTGACCCCCCGCCATTCACGCGGAGTGCAGAGGTTCTGCGGGTAGAGCAGCAAATACATTTACGGAGGACCTTTGGCGTTCTAGACGTGACACCGGCATCTGTGTGTTTTAGCTCTTCGGTGCTCAGTGCAGAAGGGCAGAGCGTTAAAATAATTGTGCGGTTAACAATCAGAAAAAGGTGGTAACCTCGTGTTGGCTTCTACTCCCCCATCACTCGCTGCACCGGGGGAGGCAGAGGAGCAGAATTAACTCCTGATTTCTTTAGAATTCTGGATGAGCATTAATAGGAATAAAGCTTGTGTTGCATGTAGACGCTGATTTATAATTATCATTGTCAAGATCAAGGTCTGGCACTACATGTCATCAGATCGTCTGCTCCGTGACCTTGACACTCGTAGCACTCTCATCTAATTGGCTTACCTGCTATATGCTCCACAACAAATCAAGGCTTCATTGTGGAGAAGGGGTGTGGGTCCCCACTAAGAATGGCCCTATTTCGATAGGGCCGTTCTCTCACAGCCAGTTTCCAACTAGCTGGGATATCGATTGCTTATGCCTCGATGAGGCATAGAAATCAATCTCCAGAGCACCGTACATGGGTGCTCTCGAAAGGTAAGCCTAAAAACTAACCGCAACCCTTCCCCTAATTCTAACCCTAACCCTCCCCTTCCATTACCCTAACCCTTCCTTCCCCGCAGCCTGATCGTAACCCTCCCTTCCCTGCAGCCTGACCCTAACCCTCCCTTCCACATAGCCTGACCCTCATTCTCCTTTCTCCCTAGCCTAACCCAAAGACCCCCCTCCCCGCAGCTTGACCCTAACCGTCCCCTTCTATGGTCCTAACTCTAACCCTCCCTTCCTAAGAGCCTATCCCTAAACCCCCACTCACACTAAAAGTCCCTGGAGAGGTTACTTACCCCTCCGGAGCTGTCAGCAGCAAGTCTGCGGCAGGTATGTTGGTTCCTGTGAAAATGAATGGGTGAGTATGTTGATCGGCCCACTCACCCATTCATAGGAAAGGAAAGGAACTTTCGGCTGTCTCTATTTCTAAAAGCAGCTCATCGCAGTGGGGACTGCAACCGGTTGAGAAAGGTGTGTTTTGGAGATACCCTGTGCGTTACCCGCTGTGCTTGCTCCCCCTGTCAATTCAGTCGCCAGGGGCCAGATCCAGAACTATGTATGCAAGCGATTTTATGCTAGCCGCTGATGTCAATTCACCCGATAGTATTTACTGCGCACAGCACGTTATGCCACGTAATTCTGAATGTACGTACCAGCCACGTATCAAGAGCGTAACTACGAATAAAGGGGCGTGACAGCCATACGACACCCGTATTTACGCTTCGGGGACGGGGTGAGGCATTTAAACCCAACAGTCTGGGCGTGCTTAGGAACTTACGTACGTGAAGCCTTTACGTAAAACAGTATTACGCTTTGAAAAGTTAAGGTAGCTTTTGGCAAGCGTAAAACGGACAAAGTACGTTCGAGCAAGAGGACTGTCTAGGAAATAAATGTAATAAATGTAAATACGCTACGCAATGAAACGTAACAAGCACGTAGGTCTGGATCTACCCCCAGGTCCCAATTTCTAGTCGGGATGCAATTGCCGGTCCAGCTGGCCCTATGGCGACAAAGATACCACCGCCAGCTGAATGGTGGCTATATCATATCAAAATGCTCGGCTAATAGAAAATTGCTACTGGGAAACAAGAATTCGACCCATTTTCAGTAGTGACAGGGGGCTAAGATTACGGCTTAGGACATGGAGGGTTAGATTTAGGGAAGGGCTAAGCTTACGGCTTTGGACATGGAGGGTTAGATTTGGGGGAAGGCTAAGCTTAGGGCTTAGGACATGGAGCGTTAGATTTAGGGGAGGGTTTAGGTTAAAAGACTTACCGGTCGGCACAGCAATCATCGTGAGTCGCAGCACCACCACTTTCTAAAATGGAGACTGCCGGCAATTGCTGCTCGTCGCCATTCAGCCTCCATGCGATGGTCTGTCGCAAAACAGACCATCGTACCGGCCAGAAGCGGAACTAGCGAGTTGTGGGCCCAGGTGCAAGAAATATGCTTTGGACCTGATGATATCCCAGGTAACCCGGTTTGGAGCTTCGGCGGTGCGGTGATGATGACTGTGGGCCCTTGTATCATTACGGCACCTGTTGCACCAATGGTAGTTTTCACCCCTGGTACAGCCAAACCACACCCTTTCTAGTCAACCTGGTGTGTGGTATTGGTTAAGCACTGCCGTGGAATAATAGGGGCAGCGATGGCGAAGGGAAGGGGGAGGGGTATCTTTGACGTTTCTTCCTTTGCACCATTAAAACCAAATCTAAAAAAAATCTGCCATTTTCTAAATAGACCTCAGTATGTTTTATTGGATAATGAATGCACTGAATATGTGTTGCATTAAAGCATTGTTCCTACTGTATATAAGCCATAGGTGCCTTGACGTATGCCGAGGTACCGTGTGTTATCTTCCTGCAATGCCGAAAAAAAGCTATCAGAACCTTTACAACCCTTCTTGAAATGTCAGTGTGACTTCTCCGCGGCTCTCAAGTCAGACTGATAGGTAGATAAAACGAGCCGCCACAGATACACTCATTTCTCTGCTCCACTGTATGGTAATTGGCTTCTGACTGCTGGATAAAGAGCTGAAATAATCAAAGCTTTGCATTAGCCATTCACTAGGAACAATATCACACAGGAGCCCTCTTATCAGGTTTTAACCCGTTCAGCGTGCGGGCTGCTCATTCCCCCCCCCCCGCGCGCCCCCGTCCTGGCATCACCTGTTTAATGACGATTCAGATGGATGGAGAAACATTGAGCTACATCAGGGTTGCCAACTTTATAAAGCCGGAGGGAAGCCATAGATTACAGCAAGGGGAGGGGCTTAACGATGTGATAGAGGCAAATCACGTCGCTAAGCCCCACCCCTGCCAATCACTCGTGCAATCTCTAATGTTTCTGGGGATGGGCGGGGCTTCATGACATCATCAAGTCCCACTAGTAACTCTAGGGATTACAATAGCTATTGATGGCTGGTTGGGGCTTGCAGGAGATTTGCCAGATCTCCTGGGATACCTGTCCAAATTTCTGGAGTCTCCCGGATATTCCGGGAGAGTTGGCAACCCTGAGTTAAATCCACCCATGGGAAGCTACAAGCGTCAGATTTAGTGGCTGATCATCTCAACCTATGGGCAAGGCTTTGGAGAAGATGGTTTTACACGGACATATTGGAAACATGGCCCAGAGGGTTCCGGTAGAACAGTTTAAAGATGTTGGGGGTAAATATAAGGATATGCTAAATCTATAACTTATAGGAGGGTAAAACAAGGTCAATATGGTTTCTAAAGAAACAACTGGGCAGACTGGATGGGCCGTGTGGCTCTTATCTGCTGTCACTTTCTATGTTTCTAATCAGTATCTCCTGGTGTACGTCTGGGTGTGGTTTGCCTGTAAGGTCGTTTGTTTTCCCGCACACCATTGACCATTTTAGAGGCCGCTGCAACTGCTGGGGTCCCGGATTTCTCCAGCAATAGTAAAGCTCTTTATCCTAACCATGGTCCGGATTCACAATTACATAGTTTTTGTCTTACGTACGTTGACCGTTCTTACGTAATCTACGTACAGAAATGGTACGCATGCGTAGTAGCTCAGTTCTTAAAACAACGCATTTAAGATGATAACTACGTAACTGTGAATCCGGACCCATGACCTTAGCCTTAACCTTCCGTTTAACCTTACCTTGTCCCACAGCCTAACCATAACCTTCCACATAAGCCCTAATCTTAACCCACTGCAGCCTGTCGATATTGCTTACGGGTTGAAATAGGTTCCCATTCACAATAGCAATTCTCTATTTGCCAGGCATTAGCACTGTGCGTCTTTGATGGGACACTGGATCGACCACCAGAAATCTAGGCTAAAAGGCTTGTTGTCAATGTAAGCCCGACTCGTTACAAGCCCTATAGAAGCCCTGGATCCCTCTCTGCAGCAGTCTCTATCAGAGCGTTCCCTATCAGAGCAGTCCCTATCAGAGCAGTCCCTATCAGAGCAGTCTCTATCAGAGCAGTCCCTATAAAAGCAGTCCCTATAAGAGCAGTCTCTATAACAGCAGTCCCTATAAGTGAAGTCCCTATAAGAGCAGTCTCTATAAAAGCAGTCTCTATAAGAGCAGTCCCTATAAGAGCAGTCTCTATAAGAGCAGTCCCTATAAGAGCAGTCTCTATAAAAGCAATCCCTATAAGAGCAGTCTCTATAAAAGCAGTCCCTATAAGAGCAGTCTCTATAAAAGCAATCCCTATAAGAGCAGTCTCTATAAGTGCAGTCTCTATAAGAGCAGTCTCTATAAGAGCAGTCTCTACTGTTGGGTTTATTTTATTAAATATAGAAAACACAAAAGATAAATCTGTATTTTTGGAATCCTCCGGATTGTTGGAGCAGTTATTGTGTTTAATGAATACAAGATAGAGGGAAATGAACTTATTCTGCCTCCGGGTTCCTTTCACAACAGTGTTAAAATGAATACAATTAGCATAAATAATCTCCCCGCCTCCCAGTGCAGAAAATTGGCCGTACACACACGCCGGTCTCCTCATCTCCCGCAGTGCACACACAGGCTAATGCGGAAACATGCGCAAATGCATGAACACAGCGCAGTACACATCCAGCATGATCAGGAGATTGGCCCGGATACGCATTGCGCTCGTATATCCTCCGAATTTACATCAGTGTGATCCTAAAATCCGTATATGCAAGGCTAGTCCCCTCCCTTCACATGGACAGCACTTCCGTAACCTGGACCCTGTCCAAACTTTTACGCACCCGTCCCACGTAAAATGGTGCTGCCACATAATGAAGGATCGTACGTAACCAATCCCTTACTGCACGATTGAATTTCCTCCCCCACCCACCTAGGACCGCCACCAAGAGTTCTGAGGCTCGGGACACGGTTCGCGGTGCCCCCACCCATGTGACGTCACCCGTGTCGTCACAACGCGCCATCAGAAAAAGGTTTACAGCATGAAATCCAGAATCATTCATAGTGTGTTCCAATAACCTTTATGTTCACGTCTGCACATAACCAGGGCCAGATTAACAATGGGGCTACAACTCCAGGCCTCCATATGAAAATAGGCCCCACACCCTGCAGAACTCCAGGCCTCCCACTGCAGTGCCTAAGGATGAATGTTAGTTACTGACATCACTAAAGCATACTATATGGTGTGGATCCTGAAGGATTAACGGTCACGCTGGTTACACACTGGCTCAGGACATAACGGTACAATAGCCGGGAATATCGTGTAGCGAATACACACTGCGCAGTCCTCAGGACGATCGTCTGACCTTGGGCCGTATTCTGAGAACCGGTTTTGCGGGAAGTTCCGTGCGTATTTTTAGGATCGGATGAACTGCGCATGCATAGTAACTATATTTACGCTATCTACGTTGATTTTACGCATTAGGCACGAACTTGTGAATCGCACGCGGGAAAATACGTACGGAGGGGCGTGGTTATAATCAGTCCGGAGATAGATCCGTGAAAGTGGGTGGGGGGAGGCATTTAAATGACTGTTTGAGCGCGTGGTGAGGGCACGGTTAGTTAGATAGGCACGTACGGAAGTATTATACGCACGGAAATGCACACTTAAAGATAAGGGCGCTCTAGACACTTGCAAGTCAAGGACAACCCGTCCGTGTGAGGGGCGTGTCATGGGTTTTGCCTTGCAACGTCCGTGCGTATAATTGCGAACCTTTCGCTGACGGATCTCTGAATCCTCTTGTTTGAATTGCTCTGCTGTATTAGTCTCTACCCCCTCTGAAGGAAGGCTGTTCCACACATCCACTACCTTCTCAGTGAAGTCACGTTTCCTCACCCGGAGGGGGTTGATTATTGCAGGGAGATACAGGAAAGAAGCGCTGGCTGTAATGTGGAAGAGTGATTTGTGTGCTCAGTGCATATCGTCTCTTTGATCTCGCTACATTACACTCTCATATCATGTCCTCGAGCCTCTCACCTTTGCCCAGATGCCTGTGACATATCTCCCCTCCTGAAATAACCTAATGATTGTCACACAGCTTGCAGGCCTGGCAGCCCCTTTATTGGCTGTGACACCAATCTCACAACAAATTTAGCAGCTCATTTCATGAACGGTCAAATATTCCACCTCGATTATCCGGCTGACATGAGGACGGTGATATTCTGCCATGTTGCAGCTGAGGCATCCTGGACAATACAGACAATGGTCCGGATACACAGTTACGTAGTTTGCGTCTTACGTACGTTGTTTTAAGAATTGAGCTACTACGCATGCGTAGTAGCTTATTTATGTTATCTACGTACCATTTCTGTATGTAGATTGCGTAAGCGTGGTCTTTAGACCGCGTTTATGCAATTTACGTACATAGAAAGCGTAAATAATGTACATAAGACGAAAACGACGTAACTGTGAATCCGGACCCCCGTCCTTTGTGTCATTAAAATACAAACAAACCTGTCTGTGATTTTACGCTTATTTCTGGTTATTTAAACGCCTGCGAGGCGCTGGTTGCTACGTGCAATGATTTGCGCATTACAGCTGTGGTGAACATCCTGTCCACATCAGATGATCTCACAGGCAGGGCTGGTGGACAGTAACTGTGCTGCACCATTTGGCGATTGTTACCTATTGCTATGAATCATTAATGACTGTATTCTGGGGGCAGGAATTATGGTAATTCTCCGGCTTTGCATCAGTTACCGCCTGTCCTGCGGGTAGATAAGAGCGACAAGCTAATGATTTGCCGCCATACGGGGGAAATATCCCTATAGGCTTGCAGAGCAATTAATAGAAGTATATCCAGGCTCTATTACGCTGTATGGGCAGGATCAGCTCGTACGTTAGAAGTTACAATGAAGTAGCCGACCCTTCATTGACGCATGCCGTTACCCCGTTATACAGGCAGCGATAGGCATGCAAATTAAGAGGTGGGGGCGGGGAATACCAGTTACATACCGGGCGGACACAGAGCAAAGTTAAGGGCTTACGTGTCCAGAACTACTACCGAAAGAGGAGAGTCACGAGAACGTGTGCTCCCCTCTTCATTGCGTCATTTTGGACCCCCCCCGCACGTACGTAAATCATGTGAAGGTCTTGATCTGGCCCAATATGTTTGGCTGTGTACATTTTATATTAAGATCAGGGTTGATGACTCTCCCGGAATATTCAGGAGACTCCCAAAATTTGGGCAGTTCTCCTGATATCCCGGCACAGCCAGCAAATCTCCCGCAAGTCCTGACGAGAACGTCCCCTCTTCATTGCGTCATTTTGGACCCCCCCCGCACGTACGTAAATCATGTGAAGGTCTTGATCTGGCCCAATATGTTTGGCTGTGTACATTTTATATTAAGATCAGGGTTGATGACTCTCCCGGAATAGAATATTGACTCCCAAAATTTGGGCAGTTCTCCTGATATCCCGGGAGAGCCGGCAAAGCTCCCGCAAGCCCCAACCAGCTACTGATATCTATTGTAATCCCTAGAGTTACTATGGATGTGCGGGGCTTGATTATGTCATCTAGCTCCGCCCATTCCATGAAACGCTAGAGATTACATGAATGATTGATGAGGCTTAATAACACGACTTGAATAAAGTCGGCAACCATGCTTTATAAACATATAGAGAGCTGTAAAAATACTTTGCAAAGTATGCAAATACTCAAAACGTAACAAACACTATCACCAGGGATTACTTAAAGTCCAATAATCCTACAATTTCTCAAAGTCTCAATTATCCCAAGATGAGAAAAATAGCCTCAAAATGTCTCAGCAATCTCACTCTTTAGGCTGGATTTACTAAACTGCAGAAAAGGAAAAGTGGAGATGATGCTTCTAGTAACCAATGAGATTCTAGCTCTCACTTTCCTATTTCATAGTAGAGAATGTCATTTAAAATCTTATGGGTTGCTATGGGCCACTTCTATATCTTTTCTTTTTCGCTGCTTAGTAAATCTAGCCCTTTGTGTTGTTTCAACAACAAAAAAAAAACACATGGCATTAAACAAATCATAATTTTTTTTTTTAAATCTCAAGGATAAAATTGGGTAATTATGCCAAAATCACTATGGTGTATATGCCTTAAAAGTCCTAAAACAAGATGAAATGAAAAAAGGCCAAGGCTGCTTATCAGATTAAATCCAAGATTTAATCTGCAGATTGGTGAGAAGCACAGTTTCCAGGGGTACTGACAATCACCAAAGACATATTCTGAGTGTAAACTGTTTATCAATCTGATGCACAGATAGGTGTTGTGGCAGCAATGGAACAGATGACCGAATGGGGTGGGATGAGGAAGACGCTTACGCTAATGGGAGGGGGTAATCATGTAAACCGTACAATGGGGGCGTGCTAAGCACCCTTCATACTATCCAGACTTCTGCATTGGAAGTGGGGGCGGAATGAAAGTTTTAACATAGGGGTCAAGCAAGGGGATCAGCCTTCCCTCGACGGCACGGAAGACTGGTTCCATCAGGGAACACACATCGAAAGCCTAACTTGGTAAACTCAGCTCTAAAAGAGATCTGGGCATTCTGTGCTGTAAAATCTGTAAATCTCTCAAATTAAAGTAGAGTACTAGCTTATTTAAAAGAAAGGATTTTCTTCTGGTCAGAGCAGATGAAAAGTTTAACCGCAACATTTAGTACATTAATCAAGTGGAGATTGAAAATCCATAATTCATATGTTGTAAATAAAAATCCATTCACGAAAAACAACATACAACAACACATTATAGTTTAGAGGTAATAGCATTTTGTAAAATTACTACTAGAACTTTATCAATTAGCTGCTGAATAGGGGTGCAAATGTATATCATGCATGTACAGGTATAATCTATGCCAGTAGCCTTCCAGTGCCTACAAAAGAAGTCCCGTTATAATGTATAATGTAAGTGGCTGGTGGCTTATTATATATCTGTATAATGTATAATGTAAGTGTCTGGTGACTTATCATATATCTGTATAAAGTAAGTGTCTGGTGAGTTATCATATATCTGTATAATGTATAATGTAAGTGTCTGGTGACTTATCATATATCTGTATAATGTAAGTGGCTGGTGGCTTATCATATATCTGTATAATGTAAGTGGTTGGTGGCTTACCATATATCTGCAGATGTATGTAACAAATCTCTGACTTTTATTTTAAAGATAGAATGTTATGGTTGGTTACTGGTTAATTGCAAGAGTTCTTTGTATCTGTGTAAAGTCCCCATACCTTGCAGCACCTGCTCTATATTAACTTAGAAATTGATTTGAGCACCCTTCAATTTGTGTATAAATATATATATATATAGCCATGTGTGAGAGGAACAAATTCTCCTGTCAGCTTCTTCCTCCCGCTTGGTGGACCTGAGAATGAAATAAAACTCGCTGCCTAGAGAAATGGGTAATAGAAATCAATAGAATATTTACTTTAAACAAATGGCCCGGAGTGAAAAGAATCATCACAGCAAGCTACAAAACTCCCTAACTTAATATAGGATTGAATGGCGGCTGCTTCGTTTAACTCTTATTGTGGCTGCGTGCGGCATAATCCTGTTGGCAGAGCAGCTCTTTGTTGCCATAAGGGTATTCCCCCCCCCCCCCCCCCCCTGACCCTTCTCA
>WWET01001004.1:188782-210678 GCA_011038615.1 Limnodynastes dumerilii
TATTCCACAAAACGCGCATTTCTCAGAAAGAGCCTCATTAAAATAATCAAAGTGGAAGGAAGATTCGCCGTGCAAAAAAAAATAAAAAATCAGCAGGCTAAAGGGTTTTGTTTTGGGTTTTTTTTCCTTATCAACCCATCATTAAAGAACTTTTATTATATATATTTTTTTTTTTGTTAAAGCCTCAATTAGCTGCTGTTCCTAACTGTGTTATTACACAAATTAATTAAAGCTAGACCGATGAACTCAGCATGTTTGATGGTGCTGGGGAAACATGTGATGTAACTCATTTCAGGCTTAAAGATGTTGTATGTCGAAATATGAAATGAACTTTAATGTCATTGGATGATTGTGAATAAGGGCCGCATTCACACCTAAGAAGCTTCTACTTCTACACATGCGTAGTAGGTCAGTTACACAATCTACGCACCATTAGGTCTTTAAAGACCGCACAGAGTAGATTAGTTAGAATGAGGTGTGCTAAGGCCGTGATTAGGTAGAAGTGGGAGGGATGTAGATTAGCCGGGGGGACGGGGAGAGGCAATCTTAAGAAGGAAACTACGCACCGTAAGATAAGGTAGCCCTATGGCACTCTTAAGTGCAATAAGGTACCTAAAAGCAGGGGGTAAGTTAGGGGCAAGACGACTTTTAGGTGTGAATACAGTCCTAAATTACATCTTGCTATGGACCGGCTCCTAAGAGCCTAAGGATTCCAGAGCAAGAGGAGCGTAGATAAAAAAAAATGCAATTGCTGGCAAGCAGTAGCCAATCGGATGCACTGCAAACCACTGCCCTCTGCAATAAAACGTATGAGGCCAGCGCCTACCTCAGGCCTTCCAAGTCCTGGAATTGCAAAATGGTGGCAATGCGGAAGGTTCAATCATTAAACAGATATAAGGTTCACCTATACATTATGTTGTGTAATACCAAGTAACGTCCACTTTATCATTGTAAAGCTGCCCATACACTAATGGAACGTGTCCGATCATTTTTCCTCTAGGATAGGTCCGGATATCAGCGTCACACACCTCTATTGCCGGGACAATAATCCAGGATAAAGAAAGAGGGGGGTGCAAAAGATTGAAAGGAGGCCCTTGCAACTGATTGGTTGCAATGGCCTCCTGTCAATCACTGCACCGATTGACTGCTCGGGCTTCCTGTCATTCTTGGCAGGTGACCCATGCAGCTAGCTGATTGGCTGGCTGTCAGGGAAACTCCAGGTAATGTGTGGAACCTCTACCTTCTGGCCGTTGTTGCCCCAGGCTGGATCCAGAAGAAAGTAAGTACTTGAAATGAGTTACTCCTGGGCTAAACTATGGAATAATTACCAGCAAGTATAGCAGTTATAGCTAGCTGCACTGGTCTCCTGCCATTTACTAAATGACAAAGCCTTTGTTTCAGTAGATAAAGACCCTTTTCTTCTGATATTTCTTCTTATCACCCCATAATTGGACCAATAAATGCTCTATGTCCAGATTGTTTGCAGTTCACATGGAAAATATAATATATATAACGTTTGACTTCCTTTGTGTGAATTTAAACAGCTTCTTTCATTTTTCCTTTTAAGGAAAAAAAAAAAAGATTTTTTGCCAAAAATAGCTCCATTGACCCAATAATGTGACAAGTCCTGCTGATCTAATATGTGAAGATAACCGCGTCTTCCTCGCTACTTAAGGCATCGACTTGTACAGGTGTTACAGGGAAACCATCTGAAATTCTCAGCTAAAGAACCCGACATTGATCCACTAAAGACTCACATCAATGGTCGCTTTCCGCCGTGCGCTGGTTAGCGAGATCTATGCTTGGCCTTTATTTTCCAGCATGGAGATTACTATTCTGTTCTGGAAAGAAGGAATGGGAAAAGCAGAGAAAAGGATTCCATCGACCTTATAACATTCGCTGCACGCGCTAAAGGGGGAAATTCACTCCCTAGAGGAGAAACTCTGTATAGGACTTTAAAATGAATATAAATAGCCCTGAAAAAATAGTTGTCATTTATTTCATAAATAATTATATTGAAAAAATAAAATGGAAGCAAACACCATACTGATGTTTTGTAATGTAAAATAGTCATTTTGTGTGTATAAATATAAGAAATGTCAATTGGAGCCTTTTATGTTGGGAACTTAGGACCGGATACAAAATTACGAAATGCAGGGAAAACGCCTGAGTTTCGGTACTGCATATGCGGGAGGTAGAGTGTTCCAGAGCACGTGACACGGGAAGGGCTTGGTTAATGTATGACTCTCACTTAAGCACCATTTTCCGTGGGTCCTGGGCATGGAAGGCCGCGTGTGCAAGGGGAGTTACGATCACGCGGAAATCCACTAACAGGACTCTGCAGGTTGCGTTTGCCTGATCTAATCGGTTCCTGTTGCTATAGTAACAACAAGTAATTATTGGAAGGGTCGTTCAAACAACTATCGTCAAAAAATTAATAAATATCCTCGCTTCTCTGTATTGGCCTGATCTCTCCTATGTGCTGTCCATGCTCTCTCCTCCGCTCTGTCCCTGCTCTCTCCTCTGCTCCGTCCCTGCTCTCTCCTCTGCTCCGTCCCTGCTCTCTCCTCCGCTCCGTCCCTGCTCTCTCCTCCGCTCCGTCCCTGCTCTCTCCTCCGCTCCGTCCCTGCTCTCTCCTCCGCTCCGTCCCTGCTCTCTCCTCCGCTCCGTCCCTGCTCTCTCCTCCGCTCCGTCCCTGCTCTCTCCTCCGCTCTGTCCCTGCTCTCTCCTCCGCTCTGTCCCTGCTCTCTCCTCCGCTCTGTCCCCTCTTTAAATGTAAAGCTCACATACGACACCCAACGTAAGAGGTCTAGTTGCAAAACACAGAAGTTCTATACATCAAAGACATCACTTCTGGGGCTTTACAAAATGCAAGGAAGGAGGGAGAGGGCAGAAACGGAGAGAACAGCTGTTTACTTCATATTTGTGCTCTCTCCTTCCGACCTAACCTAGGACCGAATCCAGACCTAATAACGACACCTGATGCGTGTGGACTGCGCATAATACACATCGGAACACAGGGAGCACAATGGTGCATTCTTTGCTGAGACATTCGCAGAGCAAGATAACCCAGTGTGTGTACGAAGTCTACGTATGGTGAGCTGGGTAAAGTATTACAAACGCGATCCTTGCGCACAGGGCCGTGATCGTGAAAAAGTTAAGGTAGGGAAGTCCTGTAAATTTCAAAACAAAACTTGCAAAAACTATAATAACACAGATTTTGTCCCTTAAATTCCTATCTTCATTATCCCCCACTAATTTCCCATCATTTCACATAATCAAAAAACATGAGTTTTCAAAGATGATTAAACGCATCTGTGAAATAGCAGAATTTCAGCTGTCAACCCACCACCCAGTATGACGGGGTTCCGTGACACAATTAAGTTTGTCACTGCTTTGCAGAACCTCACCTCCATCTCACCGCAAAATCTGCATATGTCGGAGAAATAAATGGCATTCTGTCAGGACTAATTAAAACACGACGGCTCCGGCCTCTAATTGGGGGAGACGTAGCTAGTTAGCCATTCACCATATTTAATTTATCATGGGAAAAAGTTGAAACAAAAAAATGGGATTGTGGCGTTGAGAAACCTTTGGGGAAATTAGGATTCATACCTGTCACTTGTTCCTGCGGTGTGAATGCTATTTTTGGGGTCCTGCATAGAAGAAGTTCCCTTGGGACTTTTACACAAATCCTGTATAACTCATCTACTAATTTGATATCAGGGATTTACAGGTATTGATAATAAACTGTTCATTAGTAGCTTATTGATAGCATGGGGTGCATATTGTGAACAAACTACTAGACAGGTCAGTGGTCGAAGTGGAAATTTAGAAGTGGTGGTATGGACATTTAGAAGTGGCGGTATGGACAATTAGAAGTGACAGCATGGATATTTAGAAGTGGCAGTATGACATTTAGAAGTGGCAGTATGGACATTCAGAAGTGGCGGTATGGAGATATAGAAGAGGCGGTATGGAGATATAGAAGAGGCGGTATGGACATATAGAAGAGGCGGTATGGACATATAGAAGAGGCGGTATGGACATATAGAAGTAGCGGTATGGACATTAAGAAGTGGTGGTATGGATATTTAGAAGTGGCGGTATGGACATTCAGAAGTGGCGGTATGGACATTCAGAAGTGGTGGTATGGACATTTAAAAGTGGCGGTATGGACATTCAGAAGTGGTGATATGGACATTCAGAAGTCTTGTTATGGACATTCAGAAGTCTCGGTATGGACATTCAGAAGTGGTGGTATGGACATTTAGAAGTGGCGGTATGGTATGGACATTCAGAAGTGGCGGTATGGACATTCAGAAGTGGTGGTATAAATATATAAAAATAATAGAAGTGAATGGAGATTTATAGCTTTTAAGTTAAATAAATGGGAGAAGTGACAGTATGGCATACCCCTGTATACCCCCTCACTTCAAGCCCTGACACAGGTAGTATAACTTGTACAGAGGTGGTGGAAAAAAGAGGTGGTAACACCAAGCAACCAATGAAAAAAATGACTTTCATTTTATGCAAATAAATATCAATCTACCCCTACAGCATCGGGGGGCGTGTGACTGTGCTGAAGCTCCACCTCCCTGCAAAATTCTGTCATGATTGGGGCAGTGGAAAGGGCTTAATATGGTAATTGTATTATTAATTATTTTCTAGAAACCCATGTAGGAGGTTTGCCCACTATCCCAGGAGTCCAGGAGCGAAGCCAAAATTTGTGAGCCTCCTGCACATCTGATCCAATCGCAAAGGAATCAGAACTGAGGAACCAGTGTATATGGGCATGTAATGCTTTTATGATAGCTGTTGAAAGAAACACTGAAGTATAAAATATAATTATAAGTCATGTAGAATATTACTTTTTTTAACCTCTGCTCCATTTCCAATATAAGGCCACACCCTTATATTATTGCTCCTCCCCCCCACTCCCTATTCACATATTGGGACGTATGAACATGTCAGCTGGATTTATAGAGACAGCACACAATGGATTGATGACAGCAGCGCCAATGAGTAACAGGAAATGGGATAGGATTCACCAGGATAAGATACAGGATATATCAGGGCTGAGTATCTTATCACCCTAAAGACACATGACACTATCCTCTTTCATGTCACTGCCATAAACTCCCCCCAGAAATACAGCACGCAGGGTGTGATTACATTCACAGTCAGGTAGTGATTCCTTTGAGTTGAAAATCTCCCTCCCAGCTATTTGGAAAAGAACCACTCATAGCAACAAAGCACACAGGACCACATTAATCGCATCAAAAGGGACGGCACTTAATGATGTCATCTGCCACGGATAATGAAAAATCTAAACTTATTTTTATTAAGCGGTGGTGAAAAAATGTATTTATTTTATTTATTAACAGTTTTTTATATAGCGCCATCAGATTACATAGCGCTTTACAATTTACAATCAGTATAACAGGACTGGGTGGTAACAGATAGACTGGGTGGGTAAGAGGGCCATGCCACAGGCTTACACTCTATAGGATATTAGGGATTGATACATAAGGGAAAGTGCTATATAATCACATAGTGGACCAGCCAGCTTGCGTGGTAAAAGTGCTCAGTGCTCTGTATGATCCAGTCACACAGCAGTGTTAGTAACAGAAATGAGGGGAATTTTAGTATAGAATGAAAGAGAACAAGTTTGGTTTACTCATTAAGTGATGGCCATATGATAAAGTTGTTGTAAATAGTGTAGACAAATGTTAAGTAGGTTGTGGAATTTGGTACGCTTGTCTGAAGAGGTGAGTTTTGAGGGAGCGTTTTAAATTTGGAAAGTAGAGGATAGTCTTAGTGGGTGAGGAAGGTTATTCCAGAGAGTGGGTGAAGCACGGGAGAAGTCCTGTAACCGGGAGTCAGAGCATTTGTTTAGTATGGAAGAGAGCTGTATGTCCTGTGAGGATCTAAGAGCACAAGCTGGGATATATCTTGAGATGAGTGAGGATATGTAGGCAGGTGCCGTTATATTGATGGCCTTGTAGGTTAGCAAAAGGATCTTGTATTTGATTCTGTAAAATACAGGTAACCAATGTGGAGACTGACAGAGTAGAGAAGCTCTTGAAGAGCGTTTGGCAAGAAAAATCAGTCTAGCTGCTGCATGTAATATAGACTGTAGTGGGGTAATTCTATAATGTAGGAGTCCATTAAGGAGAGCGTTACAATAATCAATACAGGAGATGATTAGCGCATGAATGAGAGTTTTTGCAGTGTCTTGAGTGAGATATTTGCATATTCTGAAAATGTTTTTTAGATGTATGTAGCAGGATTTAAAGACAGATTGTATGTGGGGAACACAGGACAGTTCAAAGTCAAGGGTAACACCTAAGCACCGAGCTTTAGGAGTAGGGATTATTTCAGTATTATCGAGAGAGCCCAGGTGGGTAGCTTTTATTCACAGGTGGAAATATTATTAGTTCAGTTTTAGATAGATTAAGTTTGAGATGACGGGAGGACATCCAAGAAGACATGGCAGAGAGGCAATCAGTAACACGGGCCAACACAGTAGGTGAGAGATCAGGGGTGGATAGGTAGATTTGTGTATCATCTGCATAGAGATGATACTGAAATCCAAATGACTTTATTAGCTCTCCAAGTGAAGTTGTATAAATAGAGAATAGCAATGGACCCAACACTGAGCCTTCCGGTACTCCAACAGATAGAGGAAGAGCAGTGGATGTGGATCCAGAAAAGCGAACACTGAAAGAGCGATTAGATAAGAAGCATACATTACATTTCCAATCATCTAATTAGCAGACGTCTCTATCTATACGTTTATTGTAAGTGCCAGCCTCAGGGGAACCAAGCAGCGAAATAGTGAAGATTTTTTTTTTGCTTGGACCCCAAACTGTACTAGCCAACTTTCTTAGATTGTCCGTGACTCCCAAAATTCCCAGACTCCCAGAAGAGTGACTCACCCTCCCGCAGTTGACACGCCATGGGAATGGATGATGCTATCGTGTCTTCAAGCCCTGCCGCCATGCTTACTGCTGGGATCCATTTTGAATCAATGGAGTGGAGTTTGACACCCCTAATGCAAATTTATGTCTCATGGCTCCACCCAAATTTAGATGTGGGGGATGGGCTATAATTAGAAATTTTTGCACCAGGAGCTCAAAAGGAAAATTGGCATCCCCCCCACTCTGAATCACTATTTAATTTAACTTTAAATTTTAATTGACTGGTGCCCTCTTAAACTCTACTTCTTGGGCAGTCACCCTATCGGGGAGTGGCTCGTCCCTCTGAAGATCTCAATTTCGACAGTTAACATCTCAGAAATAAAATGGCGACCGCAGTGTTTTTCTGCAGTTATCAATCCCACAGCATCATTCCGTGACTGCTGTGTATTCCCGCGATAACCATGTGACAGCGACATGTGCTATTTTTAACAGCCTAACCCTAAAATCGGTTGAGAGTAATATTTGGCATTCACAACAGGTAATGGGTTCAATTGGAACTTTCTACATTATACTCACGCCAAAATAACATTTCTCTACTTTTGATTCCTGTCTGTACTGAAACAGTCGCTATTCACCTGTCAACCTTACCGCTATCGAAGAAGCATTTGCCGAAATCACCAACTACTTCCCCCCTGTCGCACACCCCTAGATATAGCTCTGGCCTGATGCAGCCATTTGTGCAATCCAGTTCCCATCCCCTACACACACATCCCCACCACCACCACCTCCACCCCAGAGTCTGTCAGCAGCGCCTCCCCTCCAGGACGTAAAATGACGTTCAATAGACCTAAAAAGATTTTGGAATTCCCAGGACATTTCCGCAAATATAAATGAGTCATTTTCCATTACCCCGGGCACAGTAAACCTGTCAGGGGAAGGAATTGGTGTGCACAGGAAGTAGAGTGCGCAACCAAAATGGAGTTCTGGCAATTATTTACAAAATGTGAAGGGTCCGATCCTGTAGATCATTGAGAAACTTTGTTGCAGTTACTTTAAAGTGTTTTGTTCTTCCTTATGTGATGGCGATGTATGTTGTAGTGTGTGTGTATTACACACATTGCACTTTTCCTCACTCACATTGTTATTGTGTAAAATCCTATTGCTCAACCTTCACCACCAACCCCCTTTCCCTCTCTCCCTCTCTCTCTCTCTCTCTCTCTCTCTGCAGCCTCCACTCAGCAATGACCCCACATGCCAGGAATCCGAGGAATTTCCTGCTAGACTCAGTGGAAGGCTTGCACAGACCTTGTCATTAACCCCAGACTTTTCCCCATCCTGTCTTCACAAGCCTAGAGGGCTTACTCCCCCCCCTGGAGCTAACTAGCACCCTTCAAAATGCCAGCTCAGGGACTGATCAACTCTGCAGCCTCTTTTGACTTTGTAGTTTATTTCTTTTTGTTTGCGGGCTTGTTTTTTATTTATTGCTTTTTATTTCTATGCAATAATTTTGCAGTATAGCCATTGCAGACATCTGCCGAGCCAAGGGTCATAGCAAAACAGAGGATTCTGGGAGAAAGAACATCGGTAACAGTTACACAATAGTTCTAGTCATTTGCTGTTACAGGGTTAAAACAGAAATGTTCTTTAATTGTACAGTATATAAAAAAAAGGCCTTGAAAGTTGTTATTTTTCAATTTTTTTTCTTTCCGACTTAGCAGTGTATTGTATTGTTTCCAAGGCAATGTTCGATATAACTATATATAGTGCCTTTAACACCTATGGATGCCCCGTTAAACATTTTTTATTTTTTCGGGGTGCAATGATGTCTCTCTGACAGTAAAGAGGCATTCTGTCACTTTGTTGTGTGACACGAAGTTACATTTTGGAAGGTTTCCAAAATAGTCATTATATTTTCCACTCCTTTTACCTTGTGTTTGTGTGTATTTATATATATATATATATATGAGCGTGGGTCCCCCGTTGCGAATGGCCCTATTTCGATAGGTTGCTTATGATGGTACCCGGTGCTCTAAAAGGTAAGTATCCCTAACCCACTCCTTAACCCTAAGTGTCCCCCCACCCGCAGCCTAACCTTAAGTCTCCCCCTGTAGCCTAATCCTAAGCCTCCCCCCCGCATCCTAACCCTTAGAATCACCACCTGCAGCCTAACCCTAAGTCTCTTCCCCGCAGCCTGACCCTAAGTCTCCCCCCCCCCGCAGCCTTACCCTAAGACCCCCCTCCCTGCAGCCTACCCCCAAGCCCCTAAGTCTCCTTGTTCCACCCGCAGCCTAACCCTAAGTCCCACAGAGAGGGTTACTCACCTCTCTGGTGGCCTAGCGGCAGCACTTCCGAAAATGAATAGGTGAGTATATCGATCGCATACTCACCCATTCATAAAAAATGTCTAAAACGGCTGTCATTCGAAATAGAGACAGCCGTAAAGCAACTTTTGGCTGTCCCTACTATGTAATGACAGCCATTGGAACTCGCAATGATATATATCATCAGCAAATTAGTAATTTTCTAACAGAACACTGCAGAATAAATCAAGAGAATCCTGAAAAGTAACTGTCGACTGACTATATGCGATCACACAACAGTTACATGGGCTCATGCTTGCTGACCCTCTCTCCCGTAATGTGTGAGAAACTGCCTCATTTCAGGCAGCGCTCTCAGGCTCTTGGAAGCAAGACACACTGGTATTGGTGCAGATTATAGTAGTGGGGGGTGGAGCTTAATACCGCAAAGGTGACCGAGATTTCCATGGCTGCCTCTGTTACAAGTAAATGCATCGATTAACTAAAAGGGGAGTTATTTTGACCAAACATGGTCATATTGGTGTTGGAGTCTAAGCAGAATGGGAGCAGGACTTATTGTGTACTGTCCAATGCAACTGAACATTTGTTCGGCTCACAAAATAGCGGACTCTGGTACAGTTTAAGACCCGGGAACCGACAGAACTCCATCTACAAATGTATACTTTTAGGTTAATCTATGTCCACTAAGTCACTGTCCCACTTAAGTCAATTGATATCAGACATATATGGTTCGGTCCTATCAGGTGTTGCGTAGTTGTCAACTCTGCCTGAATATCGGGGAGATCCCTGAAGAGCGGGTGATCTCCCTGTATAGTAGGTGATCTCCCTGACTTCCAGAAGTCATTGCGGTATTATAACAGAATTTAGAAATCATGCTCTGTTTCCCTGTTTAAGGCCTATGGAGGCGGCCATTTTTTATGGAAGCCAATTTTTAATCAAAGACTGGCCGTTATCTAAGACAACATGGCTTCAATAATGAAGACAAAAATGAAAAATACACTTTTGGTCAATCAGCTGCAGCGTCACCTACTTTTATCTCTTCTATAAAGATGAAGAAGTCAGCGGATCCTATTCACAGTCTCCTTAATAATACTGAACGTATTTATTTACTGACAATGGGGCAGATCCAGAACTACGCTTTTTTGCGATTTTACGCATGGCGGCGACGTAAATTTGCAGATTTGAACACACTGCGCATGCGCACCATAGAAAATACGCACATTCACGTAGCGTAATTTAGGACGTATGGGTGATTCACGTATGTCTCACGTAAATACTTACGTATGGGCGTGACAAATTTACGTTCGTCAACAATACGTGCGTTTTACGTGAAGTAGGCGGGGGGGTGGTATTTAAAGTGTACAGTATGGGCGTGCTAAGCTGTGTACGTTCGCGTAGTCAGTACGTCCGTTAGCGGACGTATGCTGTTACGTTTAGAAAAGTTAAGGTAGGGTTTGTGTAGCGTATTTTGACAAAATACGTCCGTGCAAGGGGTGTGCCGAGGGGAGTGTAGCGAACTTACGTGTGCGAAAATACGCTCCGCGAATAAACGTACAGCACACGTAGTTCAGGATCTACCCCAATATAACAATCAATAAATACTGATGCCGCCATTTTTATTGAGAAATAGTTTTTCTGGCAGTGCTAGACACACCCATGGGTGGAGCTATTCACAGGACACACCCCTTTGGCAGTAAAGGACACACCCCTTTGGTAGTAAAGGACACACCCCTTTGGTGCATCACCTTGATAGTATTTGCAAAAATTGGAAACCATGAGGCATTGCTTGAGGGCTGATCATGAATTTGGCCTCCTCCTACACACCACAACCATTTTTGTGTATATATACCAGCCCCTGACATGTTCTGGGTTGACTCATTCTCTGATCCTCTGCAGCAGACACGTCCTACAAAACCTGCTTACCATACCTTCATTTTTCATTTCCCTTTCCCACAAATATTTCATGGCGAGCCGGGAGATCAAAGACCGGCTCATTCTTCAAAAATGAAAGAAAATAATGAAGAAGAACAAAAAGAAAATGGGTGAAAACCTTGGCAAAAAATGAAATTTATAGATGGATGATATATCGTCTCTCACTGCAAGGAGAATTTTTTCAGAGTGGATTTCAGCCATTTTGATTCGAACAAAAACATTTCCTTATTTAATAAAGCAAAGTCTGCTTTATGTGGGAAGTCCCAGAGGACAGACTTTTGCAGATGTTGGACCAATGTCATTAGAACATACTTCAGAGCACCTTTAAATATAAATTACGTGCACTGTGAGGTATAAATTATAAAGGTAGAACAAGGCTGACGTGGGAAAGAAAGGCATCTGGTCGGCCTAAATAACCCATGAACATGGGATTTGAAATTCTTCCAGAGAAGAACCTTGTTTTTTTTATTGTTTTGGGTTTTTTGCTGGTCATGTGAGGGTAAGCATATGCCAATGTATAGCAAAGGCCATTATTACTAAGGACTGCTCTGTGGGCACCTCTTTAGACCCCCCCCCCAACATGACCCATTCCACCAGGTAAAAAATACTCTGCTCCCGAGCTTCTAAAAAAATCAGTTACCATGGTAACCACCTCTGTTGAAGAGTAAAATGTTTTTCAAGCATCAGTTGATTCATTAAAACCAGGTGAGTGACAGTTGGAAGATCAGGAGTGGAGTATTGTTACCTAATGGAATGGGTCATGTTAGAAAGGTGTGCCTCTTGCTATGATGTGGGAGCATTGGGGCCCAGGTAATTGCCAGAAGCCCTCAGAGATGAATTGCTACCAGGATGCTATCCGGAGCACAGTGGAGATAAAGGAAGGTGTTGGAAGTGTTATTCCTCCTTACTTTTACTAGATACGCTTTTTTCTTGGGCTAAAACATTCATTATAACATTCTCCCTCCATGGCAATGCTATACCCGGAACGATTGAATGATAGACTATTTATGTTCTATCTCAGGATACGCTATCACATCCTGGTCTCTAGAAATAAAGGCCTCTATTTACTTACCTTCCTCGTTCCCTGTGAAGGAAGCTGCATCAGGCTCGCTTATCATCGCAGCGAGCCTGGCAGCTTCCTTCACATGATTTACAAATACCCCTCCTGCGAGGTCCCGCGATGATCCGCTGGGTCCTCGCAGTACACTTCATTCATGCGATGCACATGCGCAGTAACTCTCAATCAGAACTTAGAAAAATTTCTGTGCCGACATGAGAAACACTGCACATGCGCAGGACATGAGACACACTGCACATGCGCAGGACATGAGAAACATTGCACATGTGCAGGACATGACAAACACTGCACATGCGCAGGACGTGAGAAACACTGCACATGCGCAGGACATGAGACACACTGCACATGCGCAGGACATGAGAAACACTGCACATGCGCAGTGCTTCTCTTTAGGCACTTTGAAAAAGTCCTGACATGAGAAACACTGCGGACCGGACAGCTTCAGCCCGACGGGACGCCCGGACAGGTGAGTAAATGTTTATTTCTATTTTCTATGTTTTGTTTTTTTTTTAACGTATACATTTTTTTTTATTATTATTATTATTTTTTTTAACTGGGGCACGATTGTGATGTATTCTGACGGTCTCCCCATATATGCCCTCCTTTTCCTCCCCCTAATAACAGCTATTAGGGAAGGAAAAGAGGGGTATATGGGGACATTGCCAGAATACTTGTCACTAACGCCAGCCTGAGCTGGCCTTAGTCTGACGCCGGGAGCGGAGAGTAAAACTCCACTCCAACGTTTTGTAAATATGGTCCACTTCATTTTAATACGATAGGGCCAGTTTTGAAGTGAAAACTGGCCCTATCGCACTAAAATGATCTTTGTAAATAGACCCCAGAGTTTACTGTGTCTCTCGTTTTGGGGGGTTTATGCCCAAGTTATCTTTTGATTGTGGATATAATCATCTCAAACGACTGCTTTGATGTCAGGCTTTTGTGCCTATTAGATATTCACAGATTAAACATAAAGAGATACAGTGCAGAGCCTTCATATTTAATAAATGATCACACTTCCACGGGATGGAGTTGGAACATTTTATAGCAATTCCTTCTCCCCAATTCCCAGACCTCATTCACAGGGGTAAGCTGACCGTGACAGCGAAGGGCGTGGACTGAAATTCCTGGTTCATTACCAGCCCTAACTTTACCTTAACCATTTACCAGTTATATATTTATTCCAAGTAATGCCCTGAGGTCTCCCAGCCAACTCTGGAATGTCTGGCAAAGTTGGCAGACGCAACGCTCCGTATCCCTGATGTGCCATAAATAATGGGAATAATATTTTCCTTGTTAAGGTATATGGAATACGTCTGAATAAATAAATATTAACTCTTCCAAGACTAGAGTTGAGACACTTAGGGCCAGATTTACTAAGCTGCGGGTTTGGAAAAGTGGAGATGGTGCCCATAGCAACCAATCAGATTCTAGCTGACATTCTCTAGTATGCAATAAATAAACAAATGATATCTAGAATGTGATTGGTTGCTATGGGCAACATCTCCACTTTCCCAATCCCGCTGCTTAGTAAATCTGGCCCTAAATATTACACAGATGATGATATAAGGCAAGGGTTCGGAGGGTTGGCGTAGCTTACCAAAAAGCGAAAGCTCGTGAGGATTTAGGTGACATTTTCCTTCTTAAAATAAATAAACAGTATAATGATTAATTAATTAAATCAAACCGTATTCAGACTTAAGAGTGAGTTAAGTGCGGCTGTACCTGCACCTAACTCACCCATCCTGTCCGACAACCCGCCCTGTTTTTAGAAGCCTAATGCTACCTAATGCTACCACATAAATAACCGAGCGGATTTTCTTTCTTAAGAAGGAAAATACGCACAGAAAATGGCTCACCACGCCCTCCCCAGCTAATCTACATCCCTCCCCCCACCCACTTCTTAAAAACTCCCCGAGGCTCCCCTGACATGCCTCCTTCTAATTAACCAACTATGTGCGGTCTTTAAAGAGGTACGTAGATTGCATTAATGACCTACTACGCATGCATAGTACATAACCGCACTTCTGAAGCCGGAACTTCTTAAACAGGAGTCCTGTCCTGAGTGTTTACCGCATGCAGAGAGGTCTGTCAGTCTGCAAGGAAGAGGGAAGCCACTCCCCTCTCTTGTGCGGACTTTAGGTCACTTATACTGCCATTAGGCAGCCGCGTGGGTCAGCGACCGCTAATCCGCTCGGAACCACTAAAACCCTCTCCTACTGTAATACTGAAAAGCTCCATCCCTGTCCCCCTTACGAATGGATGCGCCCCTCCGCACAGACACCTGACTTACGGATGCAAACATAGTTGGAAATCAGAACCTGATCCTCTATTACTGTATTACTGATTACAGCCTGTGTGTTTTACACCAATCAATGGTCGTTTGATTTATTAAAAAAGAGACTTAATAAACATTTGTACACCTGTATTATAAAGACACACATTAAGGCAACATTAATTATCCATAAAATTGCAGAATTAAGTACATTTTGAAGGGTTTCACACGGGCAATCTTGGAACATTGATTAGCGGGTCAATGTGGCCTGTCCGCTGCTTGAAAGAAGCAATTTGCTATTATTTTCCCCGTAGGCCCTTTAGAGGATAAACTCTCTGACTTTGATGTGCGAGCATCTTGTTTTTCTACTTCTCCTTCCTTCAGTCTCACTGCCGATTACGCAGAATGATAAAAAAATAAAAATAAAAATAAAATAATGACTTTGGGATAACTGGCTTGAAATGTGAATGTGAATTTATTTTGGAGCCCTGATAGCTGGAACACGGTTCAAGGCCCGGATTCACAACCCCGTACGTCCTTTATTTCCCGATACTAGACCCGATTAAAGACCGCATATACGCAATCTACGTTATGAAACGATACGTAGATTATGTAAAATAGTTACTACACATGTGTAGTAGCTAGTATCAGGATATGAAAGGACATATGTGGAACACGTACGGGGTTGTGAATCTGGGCCCAAGACACTACAGCGACAACATCTGATTCGCCAGCCTTACAGCCGACACTTGAATATTGGCGGCGTCATTACTGAAATCGTTTAAACTAACGCTAAAAAAAAAATGTTATCCTTATTCTTATTGCTTTTATGAGAAATAAAAAATTAGCTCATAGCGATATATATGAAAGTTCCTCATTCCAACCTATATATAAATTTCATTTATTTTGGGTAAATAGTCACCTCATCGGGATACATTTTTTGCACTCCCCTCTCCAAAACAAAAACTGCAAGCGGTCGGCCTGGTCCAGATCTGAGCGCAATTGTGAATGCAGCGTACGTGTCCCAGAGGCGATTGTAAAAGTGGCACGAGCTGCGCACGATTCAAAAGCCCCCACAACGGTGCCTTTGGCTTGTGACCAATTATGAAGCGTAGCGTACGGGCCCACAGCAGCAAAGCGCAATAGGAGCAGTGTGGTACACGATATTGTATACTGTAAAACAGGGTTACGAATAGTGCGATGACTACAATAGACGTGAAGCAAATGAAAAATAATAATAATAAAAAAAAAAATTACTTTAAAAAAAATGATTTTATATTATTAATATACCATGGGCCGGATCTGGAAGTAATAACGTCAGGGGGCTTACGCGCGTCAATTGCGTAAGTCCACACTGAAAAGTAATTTCGGAACTCCGTATGTTTTCAGGCACGATGAAGGGGCCAGCCCTTCCTTTACGGCTGCCCTACCCCGCCATAGATGCATGGATAGTCAATTAAATGTAGAGTCGGGGGAGGGGAAGAACAGGTACGCATTGATACGTGTTCGCAAGGATGCAGATCAATGCGTAACAGTTAAGGTGGGGTTCTGGACACCTAAGTGTAAGGGTCCAGAACTGCTACCGATAGAAGGAGTGTGCGCTCCCCTCTACCTTGCGTAAATTCAGCCCCGCGCACGTACGTAAAGCGTAATTCTGCAGCAGTGTTTTCATGACTATAGAAACGCAAGAGTCCCAAACAGGTCATGAGGGTCAGCTCCCTGGCCTTAGACATGGGGCTGGTGCAAAAGTTTGGGCGTAAACAGCGCTTATTTAGGTCTGGCACTGGGAGCGGGTGCTTGGACTCCGCCCCTTATGGTACACTGTCATCGTCTCTCCACCCTTGCCTCCCTCCCGCAACACGCCCCCTCAGAACGCCATTGCTGGAGTTGCGGCCAGATCTGAATGGGCCGTAAAAGCGTGTCCTGCGCAATGTGCACCAAGAAAACAGGTAGCGAAGCGTCATGCCAGCGGGCACACGCTCACCTCCGGATCGGGCAAAATGACACCTGCTTGCCAAGGCCGCACATGCCTATAGATCTATGGCAGTCGGAGAGGCGCTACGCCATTGGTGAACAGCTACATCATTTAATGGATGTGATTTTTTTTTCCCCCAACATTTTGAGCTCCGGTATAAGCCCCATACACACTACAAACGATGGACGATATTACAGAACACTTTACCTGCCGATCAGCCTGCGCACACACACACACGTCACACGATTTTCAGTTGTGCCTTTATTATCTTATGGCTTGATTGTTACACTTAAACATGCGATCAAACGATATTGTGTTCTGTGTAGCGATCAGGAATGATTATTGCAGCCGACACACATGCACGATTTCGTTCCAAACGCTCCTTTATCGGGTGATTTAAACAATCATCGTTAAAAAAAAAACCCTGTAGTGTGTACAGAGCTTTATACTTTATATTGAAGAAGTTACAGCCCAGACGCGACCCTCTTTCAATAGCTCAGCCAAATCTTTCCTCCCCCCCTTCCACCTCCCTTAACCACTGACTGATCGCCTGCTCAGAACAATACCCGCGGAGAACTTGTGTAGAAGACCGAGTTTTATTGTCTTGTTAGGAAGACTTTAATGGACCCGCGTAGACAATAGAAGACATGCACTATAGTCTCTGCTGTTTAATTACCCGCAATGCTCGTCTGTCTCCGTGATATAGATTACCCCTTATTCTACATCCTGCCTGTTTCTTTGATAACAGCCGTCCCCCCCTTTCCCCTTCCCTTCCTTCCACCAACCTTCGCTCCAGATTCAGTGGTCTCCGGATTTTTTAATAAAAGTTTGAATTTTTTTCCTCCACTATCTAGTTTTGTTCTTTTGCTGACTGCGTCCTTCTCTCTCTCTCTCTCTCCGACCCCCTACTCGGAGCCTTTATCGCCTGTTTCACTCCTGTTTTTTTGATTTCCATTTGGTTTATATAATCTGCCTGTTTCCAAGGCAACAATGACAGGACATTACTCTTCAAACCAGACCTTATAAAAAAAAAAGGAATAGAAAAGAAATGTCTTCAATTTCTTTAAGTTATTTTATTTCTTATCTACCAGCAAGTGGAAAAAAAATAAAAAAATGGAGGGGATTAATGAAGGAGGCTTGGGAGAGGGGAATTGGAGAAAGCTGGGGCACGGTGACTGCGGGAGGCATGAAGGTAGAAAGGAAAAATAGAGAAAATATTTGCAATATTTGGAAAATGCTGCAAAATAAAATAAAATGAATATTAGAAGGAGATATCTTCTGGATAACAGTCTGGTGCATCTATTTAGTGAATGAAAAAGTGGTTCTGTTTCCATGGAGACTTACCCCTTTTGCAGTGCTCAAACACATTCGCCAATGGTTCGATGGTTAAAGGGCATTGGTTTAAACCCACTTATACGCATTTAAAAGCTTTCCGAATCAATCAGAAAAATTCAGACCTCTGTTGGAGGCCATTACAGTGTAAGAGGTCTCTTTCTCTTACTCTGAGTTATCCCGCAGAGTGGAAAGAGCCTCGTAGGATGCCTATTAACATGTAAATGAGATGATGGCGTGGAGACGCCGGGCGCTCGTAATGACCAGAGAAGCCAGAGAGAAAGAGGAGGATTTTTTAAATGTGAAAACTCCATTTACACTGATGGATATAAAGGAACAGGGTCCATTAAAGTGTAAAAACAAGAATATAATCATTATTTTGATTCATATCATTTGGTGCATGTGGTCAAGGCAAGGCCTTTCTTTAACGTAGCGGCTTTTTACAAACGGGGAAGAAAATGGACTATGGCGGAGACTTGTTCTAGAAAATGTCTGTAAATGGATGCAAAAAGAGAAAAATCAGTTCTTAATTACAGTGACTCATGTGGTCCGCGGTAAAAGGGGGAGGGACAGTTGTGACATTAAGCGCGCGCCAAGCGGTCCAGGCCATTTTTGGGCTCAGTTCGCTGCTTCGAAATTCACAGTTTCAGAGTTCTGTTATAATGATCATTTAAAACACACGTCAGATAGACGCACACAGCCCCCGATTCACAAATCCAAATTTTCTGCCATCAGGCTCCAGAGAAGGGATTCAAAATTCGTTGGTTGGGACTAGGGGCCACTTTCCTTTTACCTACTAGAAAATGTTAGCTAGAATCTGATTGGTTGCTATGGGCAACATCTCCCCTTTTCAGCTTCGTAAATCTGGCCCTAACAGTCCGTTCTGACTCAAGCACATAAATCCCGTAAATTCAATGTTGAGCATGAGTTGAGCCTTCAAAGAATTTTGCTTGTCTAGAAAAGACTGCATTGGGATGGCTGGCCTTCAGGGCCCGACAGATACATTATAGAGCAGTCAACAAATGAATGGACTCCAACGTCAGGTTCTGGCGGAGATTTGTCATGCGATGACTCGCGGTCTAGACTTATGTTCCTCCAGCTCTTTGTCTTTAGGATAACAATGATCATCAACGTAAAGAACGGTTTCCCGGCCTCGTATTATTGCAATTTCTTCTTTGCTTCTACCTTACTGGGGCCTGTCTCGTTGTGGCTCGGAGCGTTAGGTTATGAAAATGAGCCTGGTACCCAGGAGACACTAATTATCTGCTAAGTGTGAAAGCCAGAGTGATTAATTAAGAGATAATAAAGAGAGAGGGGAGGGCAGGGGAAGGAATACCGCCTTACTTTGATGATAAAACCCGAGGTAAGCCAAGCAATTAGGGGAATCTTTATCAGGCGTTCGCTATAATCCACAAGTTATCTCTATCCCGAATACTTGAGCCAGGGAGAGCGATAGAGAAAGAGAGGAGTTTCGGCTCAGAGAGAGAGAGGACAGGGAAGGACATTCATGAGGTGCAATTAAAACAAAAGGTCCACGAGAGCTTAAAAATGCAGAAAGTCACCCGAGATATAACACATTCACGAGTAACAGTTGTGTTCATGATATCGAACTGCACTCGCTACTAAAATAGTAAGAACCTCTGTGACTTAGATGTTGCTTAGTGCCTCCTGCCATATTTCAGAAACAGTCTGAAGTCAGTGAATTGTGTCAATACACCAACGGCTTATGATTATAGATTTTTTTAAATCTATGCACAACACTGACTATTTCAGGAACATTATCATGATTTGGTAAATTTACCACCCAGGAAAGCAAATACTTCATAGGTAAAGCTGGTTATACACTATAGCGCTTATTGTTCCGATTATCCAATTATCGGGTGACTGAACCAAACATTTTCCCTAATGGCGATGAAACGGTCAAAAAAATTGAAGCCAATAATTTGATCTTTAAACAGGTCTAAAATATATCGAATCACGCTCCCAATATTGTGTAGAGCTTCATTCATCAGGAGCTTGTGACATCAGTGAGGATTGAGGCACCTCGTACCATAGTCATTATCCAATTATCTGGCCATTATCCAATTATCAAACCTGTACCTCTGCCTCCTGGTCGAAGGTTCTCCATCTGTCTGACTCTATAAATATAAGCAAGTACAGCAGTAATGATAGCTCAGCATTCTGCAAGAGATACTACATTACTATATTACTGCTATACGTGCTGGTAATTATAGAGTCAGACAGATTTACAGGAGTCCTGCCAAGATTTACAGGAGTCCTGTGCAGCCAATCAGTGCAGAGATTGACAGGAGTCCTGTGCAGCCAATCAGTGCAGAGATGGACAGGAGTCCTGTGCAGTCAATCAGTACAGAAATTGAGAGGAGGCCTGTGTAGCGAATTATTATTATTATTATTGCTTATTTATATAGCACCACAAAGGGTTAATTTAGTCAGCAGCCAATTAACCTACCAGTAGGTTTTTGGGAGTGTGGGAGGAAACCCACTCAGACAGGGGGGAGAACAAATAAACTCCACACGGATAAAGTTCGGGAATCGAACTCATGACCTCAACGCTGTGAGACACAAGTGCTACTCACTGAGCCACCATGCTGCCCAAGCAGTGCTGAGAGTGATAGGAGGCCCATGCAGCCAATCAGTGCTGAGATTGATAGGAGGCCCATGCTGCCCAATCAGTGCTGAGATTGACAGAGGAAAATCATCCTGTGTCAGGCCACCTCCTGCCGGAACCAATAATCTTCCTCGTGTATGGCCACTTAAAGATTCTGGTGGTGCTCAACTTGCATAGTAATCAGTGATCAGAGATCCCGATGCATTCTGTCTCCCCTATCACTTCTCCTAAACCCCTGTGGACAAATTCCTGCCTGGATCCTTGTACAATTATTGCCGATGACGATAGCGTGCTGTCAAATTCTACCCCCCCAACAAAAAAAAGTTGGCATGTATGCTAGAAACCAGTGTTATCACTGTGGCACGAGGTGCCTCAATCCTCACTGATGTCACGAGCTCCTGATGAATAAAGCCCAATGGTCCGCTTTGCTAGCCGTTGCACTTCCCGCGCTGACGACTTTTAATCCGTCTTTAAAATGATTGTTAAATAGAGAGCAGGTCATTCATATGAACCCATGGCAAGGCTCCCTACGTACCGTCTCAAGCCATCATCATTTGGCTGCAGCCTACAAGCCATATATTACAAATCAGCAAAGTGCTGTCACTTTAAATGGATAATATAAGACGCGAGAGACGCCAATGATTACATCACAAATCTCGCTCAGCAAAAATTGAAAGTAGGCCCACATCCAGGCGCATAAACTGCACGGAATATATATTAAAAAAAATTGGCCGTGATGTATAGACAGTGCCTGGGGGGAGAACACTTAAAGAGCCACAATCCCTACTTCTGGATGATATTAAGTGATAGCTCCCATCTTATTATTTATTGGGATTTTATTTTCCTGCCTGCCTGGCATTTTTTCCTGGAGAGGTGACATAAGACACTGTAGCCCGTAGGCTATTGTGCTATTGCAGATATAATGAGTCACCGGATTTCTAACAAGGCTTGCACATTACTCAGTGATTTTGCCATCAGCCCTACGGAATAATAAAAATGGGCCTGATCCTCATTTAATAACGTTAGGCTCTTCCGTAACATCTGCGCATGCACGCGGCTAATTACGCTACGGATCTCCTAGCCTACGTAATTCTGTACGCTAGAGGATCCGTGGGGGGGGGGTAGGCAATTGATTTCACGGGCCATATGCAGACTACCGGACGTATAACATATATACGTCCGGTGTTTAGTGTTTTTTCTTACTGCGCATGCGTAGTACATTTTTACGTTATCTACGTATCTTTTCCTTACGTAGATTGCGTATTATCTACGTATCTTTTCCTTACGTAGATTGCGTAAATGCGGTCTTTCAGACCATATTTAAACAATCTACGTAAGAAAAAGATATGTAGATAACATAAAAAATGTACTACGCATGCGGAGTAGGAAAAACGCTAAACACCAGACACTATAAACTATTCCCAGTACAGCTTGTAC
>WWET01001004.1:242985-254691 GCA_011038615.1 Limnodynastes dumerilii
TTTACTATCACACTGTTATTTATCACCTCATCTCTAATACTATTATATTATTATTATATTACACAGATACTGACCAGCGTTACTATCACACTGTTATTTATCACCTCTCATCTCTAATACTGTTTACAACAGATGAAATCTGCAATGAACGTGGTTTAGCCCAGGAGTAACTTTCCTCTCTTAGGGGCTGATCCAGAAATACGGCCGCGTAAAAACGGCATTTATGCCGTTCTGTGCAAGCGCCGGGCAGATGTTGCCCGGCGTAATCGATACACTACGCTGTAGTTACGGAAGGTAGGCGGGGGGAGGGAAATTAGGAAGGGAGGGCTGGATTAGGGATTTACGATCCTGTGGCCGATGTAATTACTGTTAAGCTGTCTGAAGTTAAGGTAGCCTTCAGCCGGCGTATCAGTGGGTAATTACAACGGCCACAGGGGGAGTGCACCCACCAGGGCTATGCTGGCCGTACTTACGAACAGCAGCCCAGCATAGCTCTGGATCAGGCCCTTAATTTCATTCCTTCTTAAGTCTGGATCCAGACTGAAAAAAAATTCTGCCCCCTCGACCATCCGTGTTGCAGTGAGGGGTGCATATGGATTTTTAGGGAAAATACTGCATGATTTTGCTTATTGCATGCAAAGGCTTCACTTTTTAAACTCTAATTTAGAGTTGAGCAACTAAACGTCACCTCTCCATTCATCCTGTTTGCACATTTAAAATTTGCCCCTTCTGAAGTTTAGCACAGTTTTTGAAGGTGGCTGTTCTTGTAGCGGAGGAAGGCTGACTGCAAGCTCTTCAGGTTAGAATCTGTTTTTCAGGTAGCGTTTAGCTGTTCGGGTGGATTGAAAGCTCTTGGGGTCAGCATTTGGTCTTTAGATGGCGTTTGGCATTTTTTGGCAGGACTGTTGTTTTTAGTTAGTACACACAAGAAACCATGTAAATAAATGTAAGATTATGGGGACAATGGGCACGTTGCTGGATGTTTATACCAGCATAAAATAAGGAGACAGAATATCCTTTTATCTGACACATAATAGCAACACGTTGAAACGTGTCTGAAGTGTAACGTTGAGTGCAGTCGGCTGACTCAGTGCGGCACATTAGTGGTTCAACATCATTGTCACTTCCTCTGTCTGTCTGTCTGTTGGGATCACTTCATTAATTCTCATACCTCCCATCTGTCCCTATGTGCGGCGGAACTGTTCCTAATCACAAACCGCCAAAGGGGGTGGGGCTTATTGGATAGTGGGTAGGTTTTGTCCAAATATGTCTATTTGTTGGCTGAAGAGGAAGGTTAGGGTTAGGCAGCAGGAAACAGAGGGATAGGGAATGGTTAAGGGCAGGGTTAGGTTAAGACACTTACCTTTCGGTGGATTACTCTTTGCGACTCCAGGGGCTGAATTTACTAAGCTGCGGAGAAGGAAAAGTGGAGATGTTGCCCATAGCAACCAATCAGATTCTAGTTCTCACTTTCTTAACTCGAGTATGTAAGCTAGAATATTATTGGTTGCTATGGGCAACATCTCCACTTCTCCGCAGTTTAGTAAATCTGGCCCCTAGGAGTAACAGCACCGACATATTCTATAATGGAGTATGCCCTCAGTTGCCAGCAGTCCACTTTCTTTCGAAATGAAGACCATCGTATCGCAGAACCACACTCGTCTGCGCATATGTGATAACCAATCCACTCCCACTATACAGAGCCAGCTTGTGCTCCCACGTGTGCGCGACAATGCACAATATAGACAAGCTAACAAAACGCCAACTGATCCAGTACCGATAGCGCCAAAGGCTGCTCTATCACGTAATTCAGTGATCAGTGTCGTAAATTTTGTGGGATCCGTGAAATCGTAGCACAATCTGCGTGCAGTTTTAGAGAAATTAATTACATTTTGTGGTGGTCCAGTGTTTATTTCCTCTTTCCCGCTGCCTGGTTTGATTAACCTCCTCCTCAGATAGCGATTAGTGACCTCCTTCCGTCTAGTAATGACCCTGTGAAGGGCACAGTGACCGGCTGGCTATAAAGTTGTGTCGTGTCATTTTAGAAACAAGCTTCTGCTCCCCCCTCTGTCCGCAGGTCTCTCAGCTGCTGGGTAATTGACCACTTTTCGGGACCCCCTACAGAAAAATAAAACTCTTTTCTTAAAATGTTACCAATTACGAGCCTGGCCAGACTTTTAACATAGGCAATGGCAAGCTACAAGAAATAGGCAGGTGGCGGGAAAGGGGTGAAATAACGTGGCTGGCGCGATCCAAGGCGCAAGGGCGTTATGTCACAGAAAGTCATCGGAAACTTCTAGATTTTGCTTCTGAAGAGCTGAGGAATGTGGAGGTTGGGGGGAGAGAAAGGCTCTCTCATTGGATATAGACGCACAAAGTTTTGGTCACATGACGAGCTCAGAGCTGTGTGAGAATCCGTGCTGACCAATCAGAATGCGTCTGAGCCATCTGAACATAAGAGCAATGGGCCTGATCCAGAACAACGCTTGTGAGCGAATTTACGCGTGGCGGAGACGTAAATTTGCCTTTTGGTAAGTGCTGCGCATGCGCACCATAGAAAATACGCTCAGAAGCGTAGCGTAATTGTGAACATATGGGCCATTCACGTATGTGTCACGTATATACTTACGTTTGGGCGTGCCAATTTTACGTTAGTACAAAATACGTCTGAATTACGTTAAGTAGGCGGGGGTTTGTACAGTATGGGCGTGCTTAGCTCGTGTTGCCCATAGGTACGTGTGCGTATCACTGCGGTTACGTTGGCAAAAGTTAAGGTAGCGTTTGAAAAGCGTATCTTGACAAAATACGTACATTCAAGGGGTTTGCGTAGGGGAGTGTATAGAATTAACGCACACGAAAATACGCTATGCGAATAAACGTACGGCAAACGTAGTTCAGGATCTACCCCAATGTCACATGTCGTGATGACACAATTTGAACCATTAAGCACTGTTTTCAGGATTCTGGTTGACAGTTGCACCCAGACGTGGCAGCCTGGGTGCCACGTCTGGTGAAGGGATGGCAGCTAAGCCCCTATGAGAAGAGCCTGTGCACCAGGTGTTTCATACCTACTGCAGTGGTGGGCCCGTGGTAGCCGCTTAACCTGTACTGCAGACACTCCAACATGACCCATTCCATTAGGTACAGTTTAATCCACTACTGAGCTTCCAACTGTCACTCTCCTGGTTAAATGAATTAACTGAGGTCTAAAAAAAATATTTGTCTCTTCAACAAAGGTGGTTACCATAGTAACTGACAGTTGGAAACTGAGGAGCAGAGTATTTTGAACCTCATGGAATGGGTCATGTTGGAGGGTATGGCACTGTAAGCAAGCTGTCAGAGGCTGACAGCTTAAAGTTGCGCTTGGCGCTCCATGGATGAGTGCTGAGCGCTGTTTTCAGCCTCTGACAGCTTCTATCGGGCAGTGGTCTTGTTCAGCTCCGCCCCCAGTCTGCATAGTCCCGCCCATCTAGACTTAGGCCCTGCCCCCCTTCTGTGGTGCCCGAGTCTGTCCCCTTCCACCCCTTTCCCTATTCCTACACTGAAAGGCTATTACAGCATTTCATAGAGCATCAAGTAGGAAACAGGACTACAGTAATGCCTTCATGGGAGTAATAAAGTATAAAACAGATCATACGCATCATATGCATTGACAACATACAACTCTATATTTCTATGGTCTTTATGGAAACAGCCTTGGCATAAACTATTCAACGCTTGAACATTAGTACCAGTGAACACTTATTGCATATTGCCCCCTGCTGGTCATGTGCAGTAACTGCCACAGAAATGTCTATTGCATTCAGACATGTAACCGGACACCTCCTGGGCCAGATGTATAACTGAGGTATGTGAAACTCCCACACAAGGCTGCCAATTACCCCACGTGGGGTTATTGAGGTTTTTAGTTCAAGGTCAGACTTATCTTGACATGTGTCGTGCTGTAACTGCCGGGGCTCACCTCTGAAGAGGTTAAAGAGGTCATGGTGTTGAGGATCCGACAACCAGCTGCATTCTGACAATATTCTATGGATGTGAATTGTATTTGATTACATTTTAACCTTAATAAAAATGTGTGATGGGCCAGCTTCTACTCTCCCACAAACTCTGTGCATTAAACCGCTTAATTAAGCCCCGCCCACAACCCCGCCACATCTATCCAGATGGGTAAAAAAAATGGCAGGATGGGGGGCGGGACTTAATGATGTAATTTAATACATATCACTGCCTGAACTATCAATGCTGCAATCCATAGTGTTACAAAGGAAAGTATGGGGCTTACCATATGGCATCACCACCTATGCTTAGTAATTCCATAGATTATAGCATTGATATCCAGCCCTAATGCGGGAGATTCACTTGCTCTCCCAGGACTCCAGGAGCAAGGACCGAATTTTGGGAGTCTAAAGAAGGGAGTACTAAACATATATAGCTTGGAGCAGAGAAGGGCGGGGATATGATAGCAGCTTTCACATATGTCAAGGGGTGTAAGGAGATTATTCAGAGGAAGAGATATATTAGACCACAAGGACATGTGTATAAACTGGAGGGTGGTGAGTTCAGAAGTATGCCATCACTGAAAGGGTGGTTGATAGGTGGAATAGCCTCCCATCTGAGGGGGTAAAGATAACACAGTAGGCCAGTGTAATCATACTTGGGATAAATATAAGGATATCCTAAATTTTACATTAAATTGAGGGTAAATAGGATCTAGATTCAGTATAGATTTATATAAACAACTGGGCAGGCTGTATGGGCCATGTGGCTCCTATCTGCCTATAACTTTCTATATTTACATGTCCATGTTTTCTAAAAGACCGCATATACGCAATCTACATATCAAAACGATACACAGATTATGTACAATAGTTACTACGCATGTGCAGTAGCTACTGTTTATTGAACTACGTCCGTCTATGGAAGACGGACGTAGTTCTGGATCCGGCACATTAGGGTTAATTTAGTACACAGCCAATTAACCTAGCAGCATTTTTTTTGGGAATGTGGGAGGAAACTGAAGCACCCAGAGGAAACCCACACAGACAAGGGGAGAACACACAAACTCCACACAGATAAAGCCTAGTTCGGGATTTGCTCTGTGAAACTCAAGTGCAACTCACTGAGCCACCAAGGCTACCCCCATATGCAGCTTCTTTACTGACAATTTATATACAACAAATACAGTTTTCAAAACCTGCCTTGTGACCTATTTTGCAAATCCCCCGCACAGGATCCCCCAGCAGGTCCCCCTGTGCCAAATACCCATTTAGCAGTTTCCTCCCCCACCCAAGGTTCAGAACCCACTTCTTGCGCGCCAGGCTTGGCACTTGGCTTTTAATGGCGTTGAGCTGATGCTTCGCTTCTGCAGTTTTCTTTGTTTCGCGGGAGCTGGGAATCTGGCGCACGAGGGGTTAAGTGGCACAGGTGTCGCTTGGGTAAGGAGCGCGGAAGCCAACGACAGGATAACAGGTTCCTAGCAGATGGTAGCGAGATGGATGGCAGCTTCTGTGCCACCTCCACCAGACAGTTGCCCAACTTCCCCCCGCACGGAGGGCTGAATTTTAAAAGGAATTAGCGATGTAATCTGTATGGTTATTGTGATGCGTAATTCTTGGCTACGAGAGATGGAGAGAACACATGTTACGCATAATTATATATACACTGCGCATTACTCTCTGGAAGGAACAGGTCCGGGTCTGAATTGGGAGATTAAAAAATAACAACTCACTAGTTTTACCATGTCTGACTATATAAAATGGAAATCATTACTTAATGATACCATTACTCAGACCCACCGTCAGAAATAGTGGGAAACGTGACACATGCACAGGCCACGCCCCCTACTTAACATCATCAGTGTTGTCACCGAAAAGGGCGGGGTGCTGTGGACCAGCATTCGGGTAGATCCAGAACTACGTCCGTCTTCCATAGACGGACGTAATTCAATAAACAATAGCTACTGCGCATGCGTGGTAGCTATTGTACGTAATCTGCGTATCGTTCTGGATCCGGCCCATTAACCTCAGGGAAGTTGTTGAGCAAAGGAGTATCGCAGGCCTTATCAGCTCCAGGCCCGGGACAATAATCCACTGTCCCCGATGCTGCCGTTACTAGTGGTTACAGTGGCACTCGGTTTTGTAGGCACGCGTGGGTTTGCAAAACAATGTTGTAGCAACAGGATTGGTGCAAATCATGTAACGTGGGATTTCTTTTAGGCGCGGTCAATCCGTAATTTGTCCGTTCTGCATATGCAAAAGCTTGAAAGGTGCGCCATCTGCATTATTGTTCCAATAAATGGACCCTGCCAACAGGGGTTGCCAGCTTGTGTTTGCACGTGTCCGTGATTTGGTGTTACATTGTGTAAAATAGGTGTGCCAGTAGGATACCTATATAGACATTACAACTGCCACCGTTTTACCTTTCTGTGTTTGCATTTTGGGATCGTGTTTTCTACAGGTCTTTGCCAAACTCTGTGAATCCGGACCATTATGTTCTATCATGTGTGACCAGCAATACATATCTCCTGGTGTTACAAGGCGGTGAGATTAAATCAGTCACAGACGAGCTCTTTACAGATAAGTGACACTTACCTCCATAACACCAGGACAGAGCTAAGAAGATTCTGATTGCAGACATCAGGGGCCAGATCTACTAAGCTGCAAATTTGGAGGAGTTTGGATGTTGCCCATAGCAACCAATTATATTCTAGATGACATTCTCTAGTATTTCATAGTTAAATGGGATCTAGAATCGGATTGATTGCTATGGGCTTAGTAAATCTGGCCCCAGAGTTTGCTCATTTTGTTGGCGGCTGTTTATTTTCTTATCATCACCACCTACCTCCCTAGGAGCTAAACGTGACACAAACAAGAGTGTGGTGAGAATCACAGCATCCGCTAGAGATGAGGGAGTGGAAGGTGTGACCGCCAAGTGAAAACTAAGTGTACAGACGCTCATTTTCATCTCCGTGACCCCATCCGCATATTACTGGAGGTTGTCTCAGAGACTGTGACTGTTAAGGTGTCAAATTCATTTTGAAGGGGAGTAAAAATAAATGATTGGTGTCCGGATTTTCTCTTCGTGGTATGTACACAATTACACAAGGAAGACGCTATTTTATTGGGTATTACCACATTTTACCCACAGACCCGCTGAGGCTACCCCATTTTAAATATTGATAAATATTGATAGAAGTGACAGCAAATGTCGTGCTTGTATTAATGCCAAAGGCTTTGAAATAAAGATGATTTCTCAATCAGAATGGGTACAATGGGGAATGTTCTTATTTCGACAAGGCACCTGATTCTGGTTAAAGTTAGGCTTCGGAGAGGAAAGAGTTAAGGTTAGGCTGTGAGATAGGGATGGAGAGGGCTAGGCTGCGGAGAGGGAACAGTTAAGGTTAGGCTGAGGGATAGGGAAGGAGAGGGCTACGCTGCGGAGAGGGAAGGGTTAAGGTTAGGCTGTGGCAGGGAAGGAGAGGGCTACGCTGCGGAGAGGGAAGGGTTAAGGTTAGGCTGTGGGAGAGGGATGGAGAGGGCTAGGCTCCGGAGAGGGGAAGGTTAAGTTTAGGCTGTGGGATAGGGATGGAGGGAGTTAGGCTGCAGAGAGGGAAGGGTTAAGGTTAGGGTATGGGATAGAGATAGAGGGGGCTAGGCTGCGGAGAGGAGAGGGTTAAGGTTAGGCTACGGGATTGGGTTGGAGAGGGTAAGGCTGCAGGTATGGGAGGGTTAAGGTTAGGCTGCAGGATGAGGATGGTTAGTGAAGGGATAAGGTTAGGTAGGGTTGAAAGTCCCATAAGTACGCATGTTTGCAATCTACATAATGAAACGCTGCATAGATAGCGTAAAATAGTTACTATACATGCGTAGTAGCTAGAATCATAAAATTAGGCAGTTATGTTAAAAAGTACGGGGTTGTGAATCCGGCCCTCCATCTCCTCTATAGTCTTCCGCATCACGGTGGTTTCATGGATAAACCCTCTTTTATCAGGCTCGTCTAGTTGATCAGTTAATCAGGTCATTAAGGGGTCCTGTAGATCATTAGCCAGCACCCAGTACAACATGAAATGGTTTTTTTGTTTTGTGTTTTCTTTGGTTTGGCGTTTTAGCTGTCGGTTGCCCTTGGTAGGAAAGGGGTTAATGGCGATAGCTGCCTTTCTGTTGATTCTGCGGCTCTTCTGTGAGCCCTGTCTCATTCGTCCACCTCGTGCTGGCCCTTCTCAAGCCTTGCTCTCATCCTTTATGATCTAAGCAGCCCAGCACCTCCTGGAGCTATGGTTTAAACCATCTTCTTTGGCTCACCGGAGCAGAAAGGATTTTCTCTTACAATGGGCATCATTTTAGTGAGGAATGATCTCTCCACCAGATTTAGAAGGGAGAGAAAATAAAACCCCCTGGAGCCCGTGAAACGCGTCGGTAGGCTCACACTCATTTGGACGACCAGATGCTATTTAGGCTCAGATTAGGCTACGGTTTAAGGGACCCCGTTAGGAAGAGATGTTGATCAAGCATAGCCACCAAACTGTTCCTCAACAGATGTTTTACTTTATTTTTTTTATATTTTGGGCATAGACCAGGCTGCTCTGTACGATGTACTATGTACACTCAATGGTATGGCGCATCTCTGCCTTCCTTCACACTGGTCATGCCCAGAACAAATGCTCAAGAAAGTACGGTCATCTAGACCTGAATACAACCCACTTCTTGAGTTCTGAGGGTGTTTCTTGGGGGAGAAAAGTCGGAAGGACACAGTCAATGAATAGTAACTTTGTGAACACGCAAATTAGCCTAATCAAGACCCAAATGTGGCGCCAAAAAGTTACTACGCATGTGCGGTTACTCCGATCTTAAAAATACGGACAGAAAGTATAGCAAAATCGTATCTGTGAATCCGGTTCCATAAATTTAAGCCTAACCCTAAACCTAACCCTAACCGGCAACCTTATCCTAAACCTAATCCTAAATAACAGCCAAGGCAGTCTAAGCCTAACCCTAAACCTAGGCCTAACCCTAATCCTAAATTGACGGAGAGTAACACTTGGCATTTAGAATGGGTAACCTGTCAAAATTGGAACTCTCTGCATTATATTCATGCCATAATAACAGTTTTCGACTTTCGATTTCTGTCTGTACTGAAACAGCCGCCGTCGAACCAGCAACTATTTCCAGACACCAAACGTCAGTCCACCATGATTTTCGGAGCGCCATGATGTCATTGTTCCCGGGGGCCTCTCAGATGTTAGCGAGATGTTGGTCACGGACCATTGTGCCGATAATCAGTTGTGAAGATGCTATTGGTGGGTTATTGATTTCGGCCACCAATTGACATTTTCTTTCTCAAGCACCAAGTGATAAGGCGCCATTGTTTTAGGTTGGTGCAATGGCTTTGGAAACCAAGGAATGCCTGTCAGCTTTTCGTCAGGGGTGAATTAGCCAATGGAATGTAGTACAACAAATTAAGTCAAAAATTAAGGCAAAAAAAACCTGGAATGTGATCTGACATCTGCTCAGAGAGGTTAGAGGCTTTAATGGTGGTGGTGGGTGGAGGGATGACTTTTATAAACTACCGCCTACTACTTTCTGCTCTTAATATATTCTTCAGAGGTCAGTGTGGTCTTATTTGAGAGCACTGAGCTGGAAATGATCTCTTTTCATAGCCGCAGTTGCCTTTCAAAAGAGTTTTGCTGATGTGAAGTTTTTGGCCCCCGATATAGTCACGACGGGGTTTGAAGACTATAGTAGGCCGCGTCGTGCACGTGTGCCCTGCGCTCTCTTGTACGCGTGTACTGTAGTAAAACACAACATAAAAAAAGGTGTGCAAAATTTCAGCATGCCGATTGGATGGTGAGGCTGAGGTCAGATTGTGCAACATTGGGAGATGTGAGAGCTAGACCCCTCCTTCTTATTTCATAACCGCCTCCACTTACGGCATTATCACATGAATTCAAAGTGACGTATATTAACAAAGCAAGGATCGCCATGGAAAACGCCTGTTTCCATGGCGATCGATACAGAGTTCACCTGTCACCATCAGCCTGCTGAATACTGGCCGATCATCCAATTATCAGGTTATTGGACAAGATCAATTTTTAAAACGCCGTAGAAACGCACCAGAAACTCTCTGCTATGATTATTTGGGACCGTATTCACACACACGTCTTTGCGGCAGATTGCGTGCGTATTTTTAGGAGCGGATTAACTGCGCATGCGTAGTAACTTTTTCCATGCAAAATTACATAGTATTTACGCACGTAAGTACTTTAGGCACGGACTTCTGAATCGCACTTAGGGACATGCATACGGAGGGGCGTGGTTTTTATCCATAGAAGCTACGTGAAAGTGGGCGGGGGAAGCATTTTAATGGCCAATCAGGTACTGAATGGCTCCCTATTCTTTAAGTGCCTCCCTCTTCTGCTAGGATTATCGGTCCCAGAAGGAGAGGTGTATGGTGCCGAGAACGGGACATCTCCCAGGCAGAAAATCATCGGGCCACCCCCTGCTGGGACTGATAATCGTCCCAGTGAATGGCCGGCTTTACTGTGTTGGACAGATTGCGTTCCATTTGCCACACCAAAAATCGTTTGCATGCACAAAGTGCAATAACTGTTGCAAATACTCGGAAAGCGCCAAGTGTACAGAGACCTTGATGCGGACTAATGCTGCAATTCAGGATAAAGGCATCTACGGGACTCTCCTTCCTCCTGGTCACCAAATGTACGGCAGCCATATTATTTACAAGGGGTCATAGGTGAATACCCTGTGCCGGCATGGTTAAGAAGCCGGAATATGTTTTTAGTAAAAGTCCACGACAATACGGTGTCGGGAATGACGGCGTGCAGCAATACAAGGGTTAACTGTCAATAGCTAGTGCCGAGCACATAAGAGAAAGACCGGACCAGGCTGTAATGACATTAACGTTATCGCTGGTGGTTCCGGTCACAACCTGGAGTCTCATGGTAGTTCTCATGCTGCAACTGCTGGAACAACATGAACACATTCCATTATGAAGCACTGGGGAGCGGATCTGCCTGCACCGTGGTGGTGGGACCCTTGACGCGTTTCGATGACAGTATGTTTTTGCAGCTATAAAGACATGTGTTTATTTTCTCCGATGGATCTATTCCCGGTAAGTCATTTGTATCTTTTAATATAGATGCTAGAGAGGCGAGAAATTGAATAATAAATGGATTAGGCCGCGTTAATGCAGCGCTCTTGGCTGATGGCCATAAATCTTGCCCAGCAGAGATGCCATTGTGACAAAAGACGGCTGAACCGTCCCTCTGCCTATGTAGCAAGGCCCGGCAGATAAGAAACACGGTTATCCAGCTCTCACACCAAGCGGTGTCCCCAGGGCGTTCAGCTGCCAGGAGTGTGGGTGAAATGAAAGATCCGTCTCTTGACTTCAGATAAAATGATCTCTGCAGAGAATCGGAGGCTTCATTTTATTTTATATCTCGCTTTCTCCCTGAGCGATGAGAAGATCCATCTGTAACGATAGTAGAATAATGGAAGTGATCATAATGATATTTATTCAGAGGGTTAATGCCTCGTCGCATGCAAAGGAAGCGCGGGTTAGATCATTATAGAAACAACTTCATCGGCTCAATGCAAACAGTAAGGGGAGGGATTCTGTGGAGAGGCAGGGGGTGATTCTGTGGGGGAGGCAGGGAGTGATTCTGTGGGGAGACAGGGGTTGATTCTGTGTAGG
>WWET01001004.1:258502-295189 GCA_011038615.1 Limnodynastes dumerilii
GGCACAGGCACATGAGAGCTACGCGCACCGTACTAGCGACGGCGGCCGTAGCTCTGGATCAGGCCCAGAGAGAGAGGATAGATAGATAGATAGATAGATAGATAGATAGATAGATAGATAGATAGATAGATAGATAGATAGATAGATAGATATGAGATAGGATAGCATATAGAAGCATATTGTGTCCCTTTTGCTGTGCATAAAAAGCTTAGTTTGCAGTACGAGCCTCGCAGTGCTGGGTAGAGACGGCTAATCTGGGATGGGAGACCAGTCCCCGGTGATGACTGCAGCCGGCAGCTGAGGGGAATAAACATTAGTATGTCTTGAGGTTCCTGTGCAAAATTAAAAACAAACATCTCTCACAGAAGCAATTTCATTATTGTATAATTGCTCAGCATATTGATGTCACTCCCACATTGTGCCTGCATGGTAATTGTTTGTGGCTGTAATATAAGCGAGTGCATTAACTATAAAATGATAATATTACGAGAGGGTGAAATGATTGGTCCTGTAGCCGTCTTGACAAGCATTAAAAAGATGAAAAAAAAACTGATTAGGAAACTGCAGCCCAATGAATGGCTGTGTTCTGCTCTTATCTCTGTCACTGTGCGATGGCAAAAATAAAATCATCTCTTCTAAATTAAATTGTGTTAGAAAATAATTTGGAATCTGTGGAGAGGTGAATACAAGCGATAAATATATGTAACAATGTAGCATCAAGATTAAATCGTCATTTTGGGTTCACTATGGACAGGGCAGGAGCTGTGTACTCATGTGACCCACAGTCTGTGGTTGTGGCTTGCGCGGTGGTTGGCTTTGCCATTTTACTAATCCACGCTCACTAGAGGGCAGAGTGTGGGCACAAGAACCAAGAAGAAAGATTTCACCTCTGGTGGGGTGCTCTGGATAGTGTGCTGTCTTTTCCCCATCCTTATGACATTGACGCGTTTCACCATAGTGACTATGGGGGTAGATCCAGACCTATGAGCTAGTTACGTTAGAACGCGTAGCGTATTTACGTTAGCGTAATTACTATGCATTCATCTAGGCACTCTTCTCGCTCGTACATACTTTGTCCGCTTTACTCTGCCCTAACCCTACCTTAACTTTTCAACACGTAAGTACTGACGTACGTAATGGATTTACATACATGACGGCCAAACCCAGTCCATACTGTCCAATTTAAATGCCTCCTCCCGCCTCCAAAGCGTAATTATAGGTGTCGTATTGATGCCCCCAGTCCTTCGTTTATAGCTATGGTAATGGTAAGTACGTTAGGAGTTACATGGTGTTACATCTGTCGCGGGCATGCGCAGTAAATACAAACTGGCGATTTTACGTCAGCGGCTAGCGTAAAATCGCTCGCGTACTTAGTTTAGGATCTATGGCTAAGCCCTATGGCTTTATGCCTCTATCTGAGTTGAGGTGTTCTAAAGTGGTCCCTTTCTCCCTGTGGAAGGATGAGAAATGCATCATGGGTACTTTAGCCCCTTCCTTTTATAGCTTACAGTAATTTGTATTGCACTTGCCCAGAAAATATGCAAGTTAGACTTACGCACCTGCCAAATACCAGGAAGCAGGGGCAATTCGGACAGTGTGTTCATTGCCTAACCCGCTGCTGCTAAATGGATTAGCATCGGCAGGTCAGGCAATGCAATGTCCATGGCTACGCTGCAGCTCAGCACTTATGTTGAAGTGGTGAAATGCGTGGAGAATCTACCACGTCTTGACTTTCTGCACAGTGGCACTGCTTATATACATTGGGCCGGTTCCTGAACTATAGTTTCGGTACATAGATTTAAGTCCCTATATACGCAATATACGTACCGAAACGATACATAGATTACGTACAGTGGTTTCGCATGCGCAGTAGCTATCTTTCGGCAAATTACAGCCGTGTGTGTAAGACGGCCGTAGTTGAGGATCTGGCACATTGTGTGTTAACAAAAAAACAAGAATAATTGTGTCTTTATAGTGGGACATGTTAATAACAGTATAGATACAATGGGGTGAATTTAGCCACATAACAGTGCCCTGGTGATTGCAATGCTGGGTAACTGTGCTTCTGTCTCTCGTTGCACAGACTTTTCTCTCCATCCATCACAGTCCACCATACAGTAAACTGTATCAACAGACATATACACGTAAGAATGTGTATTCCATGATTGTTAATTATCATACACAAACACAAGGTCACGGATATCAGTCACTGATCTGTGGGCAGTGACGGCTGGTATGTCATATACATGGAATGTCGGGAGGATTGCGCCTTATTGTTGTTGCAGGAGAAGCAAAATTCATATTATCGGAGGGAGCGAGATGGGGGAGAGGAGACATTTTACTGTGGAGCAAGAAGTCACTACATGGCCACAATTAAGAATAAACCATTATTAGAAATGCCAATGTCACCCATGTAAATGCTATATTTCTGATTGTACCCAGCGTTTTACAATACTTGGAATGTTAAATTGTTAAGACATTCCTGAACATACAAAGGTCTGGATGTGTACACAGAGAGAGGGAGGGTCATATTCACAGATCCGTTATTTAAAAGTACGCAATTATACGCACGCATGTAGCAAGGCCACACCCACCAACACCCACGACACTCCCCTCTCCCGGCCATGCAGTCGTAGTCTTACACCTCCATAGACCGCTCTGATCTTTAAGTGTGTACTTACATGCGTATATCTTCTGTGCGTGCGATTCAGTATAGCCGCACCCTCATGCCTCCCCCCACCCAATTTTATGTAAATTTTCAAGTACGTATTTCTACGCCGCCCATCCGTACGCATGTCCCCAAGTGCGATTCACATGTCCGTGTCTAAAGCACCTACGTACGTATATTCAACATAACTTACGTAAATAAAGTTACTACGCATGCGCAGCTAAAATGTGTCTAAAAATACGCACGCAACTCCACGTAAAAACAGATCTGTGAATATGGTTCGGAATGCCTATACTTTACGTGGATAGGTCCTTTTCTCCCCTGGCCAGTTCCCAAAGGTTAGGGGGTGGGGTGCTGTAGTTCTCAGAGTGTCTCCCATATTTGATGGTCCAGGGGGGTGATTCCAGTATTCTGTGAACTACGTTCTGCCCGCTACCCGCAGCCCTGCCAGCAATGGAGGCTGATAATGGCAGCGACAATCTGCTAAAGCGATGTGGGAGGAGCCAGTAACAGCTGGTCACTGACTCTTAAGAGGGAACCAGTGGTGAAGATTGTGTTGTGTGGCAAAAATTGGGATAAGTTGTATCCCGTGTCAACTAGTACAACCTAATCGGAAAACAGTCGGAAGCTCAACAAACACATGTCAATGTGGCAGTCGGTGGGTTAATTCTGTTACACCATATAATGACTAAGAGGGAACGCCTACACTGTAATATGACAGAGGGAATGCCCACTTGGGATCCGAGCTCCGCCCCTCTGTTGGAAGTGTGATTGCTCTCAAGGAATGCATTCTGATTGGTTAACTTGGAATATAACCCATAGCCCTGGCATCTTAAAATTAAAATTGAGCAATAAAAGTGACAAAACATATATAACAGCCCCATATACAGTTAAAAAAGAACCCCAATAAATTATATTCACTTTAAGAATATCTCCTTTTCAAAAAATTTTCGGATGGAAAACAAAAATGGCTTCCAGACCCAGGCACACTGCTATAGACTTAAGATGACATCTCTGAGATTATTGCACGATAAGGTGGCAGCAGACGAAGAAAGTGTACGTCACATTGCAGACAGAGCTCAGAGGACTATTCCAAAAGCCTCTCTGCTCAGTACATGCCATGTGACTGTGGTTTCCATGGTAACCCACAATCATAAATCTTTATTACCAACCTAGCTGATACATACAATAATACAACTAAATTACTCGCTGAACAGGGATAATGTTACAATAATGTTACAAGACTCGGCTGGATACTGTATAGAAATGAAGTCAGTTAATATCTGTGCGAGAGATTTTCTCCGTAGGACAGGAGATTCCTCCAAATTGAGCAGGGTCAAGATGGTACTTGACCACCTAGGACACCTCAGGGACTGTCTCGTGTGTGCCTGTCCCCAAATACCAAGAACAGACGATGGAAAGTGTCAGAATTGCCCAGTGAATGCGCGCCACAGCTGGGTCTCCAGTTATGAGATGTAAATTGAAGCAGATGGGAGGTGGAACGCTGGTTAATTACCCTTAGGGGGGAGGAAGAGAACATCTGAAAATCTTCCATCCGCTGACTCAGAATCCTCTCCAGCAAAAACTTCTTGTATTAAAGGAAAATACACTGGAGTCCTGCTTAATTCACACTGTTTTAGTGTTTTCCATCTTTAGTTTTTGAGTCTAGTAAATGCCAAAAAATAGAACTTCAAACATTGCAATGCAAATTTAATTTATAAAAGAATTCTATTATAGACAGTACATAGAACAGTTTCAATTTAAATTGATACCAAGGTCCGGATTCACAGTTATGTAGATAGCGTAACTAAGCTAATACTCATGCGTAGTAGCTCAATTCTTAAAACAACTTACGTAAGATGAAAATTCCGTAACTGTGAATCAGGACATTTATTAGCTGTGAATCGGTCGTGCGTTTAGGTGCTTAAAATTGTTTATGATTCAAAGATACGGAACTAAAGTCACTGATTATGATTCAAAGATATGTAACGGAAGGCACTGATTAGGATTTGAAAGATTTTTTTCTCTAAAAACAGCTCATACTCTCATTGACTTATGTAAGCAAAACCAACCTTTAAAGTACATAAAATAATAATAATAATAATAGCATACCTTACAATACACATAAACGCATACTGCATGAAGTTATTAATACAATGACCCGCTACCTATAGAGACTTTCATAAAACGTTTAAAAAATAATCATTTAAATAATAAAAACAACACAGACAACCAATACTTTTAAATATAAGCAAATGTAATGTGTTTGTTCACAAAATTTTAAATAAAAACAAAAAAAAAAACCTTCACAAACTATAAACAAATAATGGCACCTTTATAAGATTAAAGTTTTGTACAAAATGTAAAATCAGCATAGGCTTAAATAACCGAGCCTTTATTTGTTACATTTAAAAACACACATCCATTGATTATAAACACGCAGCCAGTGTGGCCTGAACAAATCAATAGAAGACGCATGATAAGTTCAGCAACTTACGAGTTGGCGAGCGCTACCTTAACTTTTCCCATGTGTATGTTAGCTTATAGCAGGGCTCTCGTACCTGTGATCAGTCCTAACTCTGTTGGCAAGCCCATACTGTACATTAGTAGCCCGTGTGCAGCTCATTTGCATTAAGAGTCTTGCACCTCTAGCCACGCATGCGGGACTCGTTACGTGCCAATGTGTACATCAGTCCTAAGTCTGACGTCCGTGTATGTGAATCAATCGGCCAGGGTTTCCGTGCATATATTTGAGTTCTGGGAATACGCAGTTGAACTGATCGTAAAAATAAATTCATACCGTAAGTGTGAATACGCTCCAGAGTTAGGGACCAAATTCACACTTAATAAAGTACCTAAATATACACAGGCCATGTGTGTATCTTGGATTTTTTTGTGATTTGCGCATACGTGACCCGTGGATTAGGTTTAGGGTTAGGAATTACGGTTAGGGATAGGATTAGGGTTAGTAACTAGGCTTAGAATTTAGGGTTAGGGTTAGGAATTAGGGTTAGAATTGGGGTTAGGAATCAGGGTTATGGTTAAAAATTAGGCTTAGAATTTAGGGTTAGAATTAGGAATTAGGCTTAGAATTAGGAATAAGGTTAGGGATAGGATTAGGGTTAGGGTTAAGAATTAGATTTAGAATTTAAGGCTAGAGTTAGGAATTAGGGTTAGAATTAAGATTAGGGTTAGGGTTAGTAATTAGGGTTAGAATTTAGAGTTAGAATTAGGATTATTTAGGGATAGGGTTAGGGTTAAGAATTAGTCTTAGAATTTATGGCTTGAGTTAGGAATTAGGGTTAGGGTTAGGAGTTAGGGTTAAGAATTAGTCTTAGAATTTATGGCTAGAGTTAGGAATTAGGGTTAGTGTTAGGAGTTAGGGTTAAGAATTAGTCTTAGAATTTATGGCTAGAGTTAGGAATTAGGGTTAGTGTTAGGAATTAGGGTTAGGGTTAGGGTCAGGTTTATTGTAATGTTGAACAAACATGTTGACATTACAATATTCTATCAGACTGCTGCGATCAGTGAACTGTTGGAATGCAGGTCATTGGAACAGTAAACCCCGCTCCTGTCTACTTCCCTGTCTCCAGATCTGTCGCTTGCAGATCCGATACTTTTTTTTTTGTAAACTAAAGCATTTTGCTGTCTGTTAATTTCAGGATTTGCCCATTTTGTATAAACAGATCACTAACTGAAGATTCTGCATTTTTTTTTTTTTTACTTCGAAAATAACCTACATATTTCCCTCGCTGGGCGAGCACTTACCCCGGGCAGGAATGTGTTAACACAGCAGGATCGCTCTGCTAATGAACGCGGCTCTACCTCCGGGGCCTTCGCAGTCACATGACTCCCATCCAGTCAGAGATGACTTATTGCAGATGTCTATGATGGCAATAAGTAGCTCAGTAATATTTTAATAGAAGAGAGGGGATATTTTTCATGGAGGGAACGTGACAATTTCACAGAGGAGAGAAGCAATTTCCCCTTGCCTTCAAAATGGCCATTTTTAGGAACAGGGAACAGTGATGATGATGATGTGTAGCCCACATAAGAAATGACACTGGCAATAGCTGGTCCAGTGGCTCCTGTGGCCCTCATAGCTACTTTCCCCCTCCAGCTCCTGCCTATATTGCTGTCAGATGTTTGTTACAGCTTGTGACAGTTGTGTAAGGTGCTGCTGGTATGGCTGGTGACTGAAATCATTATGTTCTTTATATAGAAGATATGCTATATAAATTAGGGGTCTGGGAATGGTATATAGTATAATATATGTGGGGTATATTAGGGGTCTGGGAATGGTATATATAATATATGTGGGGTATATTAGAGGTCTGGGAATGGTATATATAATATATGTTGGGTACATTAGGGGTCTGGGAATGGTATATATAATATATGTGGGGTATATTAGGGGTCTGGGAATGATATATAGTAAAATATATGTGGGGTATATTAGGGGTCTGGGAATGGTATATAGTATAATATATGTGGAGTATATTAGGGGTCTGGGATTGGTATATAGTAAAATAAATGTGGAGTATATTAGGGGTCTGGGAATGATATATAGTATAATATATGTGGGGTATATTAGGGGTCTGGGAATGGTAAATATTACAATATATGTGGTGTATATTAGTGTCTGGGAATGGTATATATATTATATGTGGATTATATTAGGGGTCTGGGAATGGCACATTATTATATTCTGTATATAGTGTGCCATTCCCCAGTCCTAATATACCTCTCACAGATTATAATATGTGTTATCTTAGATCCCTGATATAGTGTGCCATCTATAGACCCCTAATATACTGCACATGTAATACAGGACAGTATGACAGATGACAGTATTTTGTCGTACCTCGCTGCAGAATCAGCTTCTTCTCTTGGCCAGCCATGTGGGAGTCAGCGCCAGTCTGCTTTATGAAATAGGAGGTGCCATATTTTTACATTTTTGCCTGTTATACTCAGAAACCCCCCCTGCATACACCACTGACTGGCAGAGAGTGGGGAACGCCCACATAAAGAGCTCAGCTCCGCCCCTTCCTTTGTTCCTTCCTGTGTTCCTTTTCACACTGAACGGCCCTCTAGGAATCTCTGTTTTACACAGCAAACTACAAGTATGTTTAATAAGTTGCTAGCATGCTTTTTGTGACGATAGGAATATTTACACAACCTGTGACCCTCTTAGACTGTTGCTACCCTCGTGTTCGTGTTTGGTATCATTATTGTTCTCTGATTTGGTATTCAGATGAATTTCAGCACCTGCAATCATCTTCTCTTCATTCCAAAGCATTGCTGAATAGTCTGAGCTATGAAAAACCCTCAAAACTGGAAGTGACTGAGTGTCTTTTTTCATTAAGGAAAATTTAATGGTGCAAAAACACTCCAAAGAGGATTATGCATGAAAGAAATCCCTAAATCATGAGAAAAGCAGCGGTGGATGTAAAATACAGGTGGCAGTACCAGTATGAAATAATTTGCAGGAACGAAGTGGAGAGACCGCTGAGGTTCATATCCTGCTCAACCAGCTTATTATTGTGTGACATCCCCCAATACCTATATGTATAGAGTGTAAAGGGGAAGGTTTGGGATATGTTATAGGGGCCAAATATCATAAGAAGGCAGAGATGTTAGACCTGATTCACACCTAAGAAGCTTCTGGGGCCAGATTCTAAACTGCATACGTGAGCAATTTTACGCTAGCTGCTGACGTAAAATCTTAAGTCTGTTGTGTTTAACATCACAGGGGAACAGGTGGACAGGGGAGAGGGTTGGTTTCAAGACCACAATAGCTGGCTCTACACTAGAGCATGGTTCGATCATACAATTGTTGGTGATTAGTTCAATAATCGCTGTAGTGTACGGCCAGGATTTCTTTTCTAATGGCGATAATGTGCTCAAAAAATACTTGGGTCCATTCATTTCATTTTATGGCATGAAGCCGATTTCTTTCCACCTCCACCTCCACCTTCTGGGCGGAGCTACCTCCGTTGAACGTGATTATTAGAAGGTACAGCGATAATACAGTAATGATAGGACTGCACTCTTCAAGAGACGCAAGGCTACGATTACTGTATTACTGCTATACTTACAGGCAATTATGTAGTGCTTAGCTGCACGGGTCTCCTGCTGAGATTGATTGGAGGCCCAGTCAATCAGTGCAGAAACTGACAGGAGGACTGTGCAACCAATCAGCTGCAACGGCCACTTGTCAATCTAGACATGACCTGTGGCTGGTACAAAGGTTTTGCAGTAAATTGCTCTTATTTCCGCCAGTGTTCGTCTCTGGATTGGGTGCAATTGATGACACATGTCCTTCCTAGACACTGACTATGTGCATTCACCCCTTATCTCCCAGGAATAGCGTTCTTCAGAGCGTAAGTGGGCGCAACCTGACCTAAGATCTGATTTTTCTCCATTTTGCAAACGTTTGGGTAAGACTGCAACTTATTTTGCGCTAAGACCTTCCTCCATGCTACCCATTCAGGACAAATCAAGGTGCAACTTCCCCTGGAAGAGAAGCAGATCCTGGCACAGCTAGTGTGTGTATGTATGTAGTGTGTGTATGAGGAGAGAATCTTCACATTCATGGACAGACAACTGTTCAGTGCATGAGCTGCAAAGGATTCTGGGTAGTCTATCGCTCCTTGGCTTTTAAAAGGCTGATTAGACATAACTATAGACTGCATCCTAGCTTCCTATTTTCCCCTCAGTTCTCTTCGTTGAGTGATTGGAGCCCTTAGACCTCCTTTATGTTCTCAGCAGTATTTTATTCTCTACATCCAATTTGTAATTACAACCAAGGCATCCAAAACCAATGCAGAAATTTGGATCAATGTTGACACCTATGCATGGGATATTTCCGGGAGGCAATACAGATATAGGACACCTACCAGCTCAAAAAAACAAACTATTTAATTACTGCCTTAAATATTCTCTCTCTTTATTTTTGCAGCAGAAGCTGTTTGCAGCAGCTCGGTTTCTGAGCCGTGTCTGGGTTAGTGAAATGTTCTTTGCTAGCGGGAGCTATCAGGAGCAAGATTGAGTGAGGTAATTCTCTGTGAGGCTACAATGAATAGTCACTAATTACATGATGTTGGCAGAGGAGAGTTTGGGGTCTCAGACCATAACTATCAGTCAAGAAAATCGCTTTGGAGTGACGAGCGCCAGTGAGGTGTGTGTGTGTGTACGTGTGTGTGTGTGCTGGCAGACATTTAATTACGCTGGTGTCAAGTTAAGAAGGTTTTTATGGAACAGGATTCGTACTGCTGCCAACGTGCCGAGACTCTTGCGTTAGCAGGAGAATTACGAGTTCCCCTTGTTTTTCACGGTGAATTATAATAAGAGGAACTTGCAGAGAATTCCCACCAGAGAAGTGAGAAATTGAACAGGAGATTTTCTTTTTATGCTAAAAATGTGCATGAAATATAAGAGAAAATCAAACGCTCAGAAGCTTCTTACTGACTGCATAATGATGCAGGACTGGCTCCGACCCAATTTACTTATTTATTTAGTAACAGGCTTTTATATAGCACCATCAGATCACATAGCGTTTTACAATTATAACAAGACTGGGTTTGGAAGAGGGCTCGGCTCACAGGCTTACACTCTATAGGACATTGGGGATTGATACATAAAGGGAAGTACTAAATATCACACAATGGAACAGCCAGGGTGTATGGTAACAGTGCTCAGTGCTGTGTATGATCAGTCACACAGCAGTGTTCCTACCAGGACGGAGGGGATATTACTATGGAGAGAGACAGGGTGTATGGTAACAGTGCTACCAGGACTGAGGGGAATAGTAGAAAGTGTTCATGTTTGTCTTAATCATGTAATAGAAATAGAAACTGTAGTTGTAAATAGGTTAGTTGAAAGGTTAGTTGAAAGTTAAGAAGGAGGCTGAGGAATTTGGTTGCTTATCTGAATAGGTGAGTTTTAAGGGCACACTTGAAAGTTTGGAGAGTAGAGGATAGTCTTAATGAGCTAGGAAGGTTATTCCAGGGAGTGGGTGCAGCCCAGGAGAAGTCATGTGACCGAGAATGTTTATTAAGTGTAGAAGACAGTTGCAGATCCTGTGATGATCTAAGTGCAAGGTGGGATATATCTTGAGACCGTTCTCAATCTGCATCCTGAATTGGCTGTTTTAGAAATAGAGGCAGCCGAAAGCACATTTTTTATCTGTCTCTATTTTGAAGAATTTAGAATTTTTTTTTGAATGCGTAAGTATGCCAATCTATATACTTACCCATTCCTTTTTTGGAAGACGGCCATTGAACCCGCCAGACCCATCGTACCCGCCGCCCACTGCTGACCCCACTAGAGAGGTGCGTAACCTCTCCGAGGACTTTTAAGGTTAGGCTCTGGGGATGGGAGGGTTAAGGTCATGGAAGGGGAGGGTTTGGCTTAGGGTCTGCCTGCAGTTAGGGGAGTCTATGTTTAGGCTGCAGGGATGGGAGGCTTAGGGTCAGGCTGTGGGGATTGGAGGCTTAGGGTCAGGCAACGGGGAGGGAAATCTTAGGGTTAGGTTGTGAGAAAGGGAATCTTTGAGTTATGCTGAAGGGAGGGTTAGGGTTAGGCTGCAGGGAAAGGAGGGTTAGGCTACGGGGAAGGGAGGGTTAGGGTTAGGCTGCGGGGAAGGGAGGGTTGGGGTTAGGCTGCGGGGAAGGGAGGGTTAAGGTTAGGCTGCGGGGAAGGGAGGGTTAGGGTAAGGTATAGGGAAAGGGTTGGGGTAAAATGTACACTTACAGGCCCGTATTCAGAGTACAGGTGTATAACATATACATCCTGTGTTTAGCGATTTTTACTACTGCAAAAACGTAGTAATTTTTTAACGTAATCTACGTATCTTTTTCTTACGTAGATTGTGTAAATGCGGTCTGAAAGACACGTAGATTACATTTAAAAATGACTACGCATGCGCAGTAGTAAAAATCGCTAAACACCGGATGTATATGTTATACATCCGGTACTCTGAATACAGGCCACCATTTGGAGCTCCATCTTCGGAATTGGCTGGGAGAGAATGGCCCTTTCAAAATAGGGCCATTCTCAGCAGAGACCTACAGCCTCTTGAGACAAGTGAGGATTAGTTTGTTAATAACAGAATGCTTGGTAACCTGTAGTTGCAGGACTGGGACAATCATGCTTCTTACTAACCACTCCATTCACATGCAGCTAGACCCTATCTTAAGGTGGGCACATGCCCAGGCACAGGACATGTAAAGTGTCACGGACATTGTGACAGTACAGTATAGGCGTATTTATGGATCTTACGCCAGTTCATAATTTAATAAAAATGTGATTGCCATAGTGTTAGATGTATGGATTTGCCCCAGTCTGACCTCCTGATGAGTTTCCTAAAGTGTCTACAGCCACAGTGGTCTTTGCTTGTGGACGCCTGATTTTAACTGTATATTACAAAATGACTACAAATGGGAATCATCCCCCGTAAAATGTATTATAGATTATCTAAAGCACAATCTGACACAATGAAGCTTCAATCCGGTTCATCCATTTTGGAAAAGGTTTTTGAGTGTTTTTTTTATCTTTTACAGTTACTTTGAAGCAATTGGATTTTTTTTTTTATTGAAAACATCAGACATACACAGTGTCCATGGTTCCATTAGAGAAATGATAATCAATATCACATAGTGTGTTATCACTTTGAAAATGCATCAGTCGGTAGTCTTCCTTTGGGTTATTTAATCATCATGTACCTACGGACTTCTTACCATTTAGCTAGCCACTGTCCGTGGCTTTTCTGTGGCTCCCTGCACTTCACAGCAGCTTATCGGCTACTCTGGTACGAGGATTGATTCCATTGTGTTGTGGATATTTTTTTTTTTCCAAACGCTTTTTCTTTATTATATTTTGGTCAGTTCTGTATTTCATTTTTATGTTGATTTTATTTGGTATTCCTGTATTAATGAAAATGTATTTATTTTCCTCCTTCTGTTTAAGTACGTTGTTGAAGGATTTAAATATGGGACATCGCTATCCTTTATTCCACTACATATACAGGTTTATTGACTTTATTTGCTCAGCGCGCCAGTGTCTTACCCTCACACCACTTCTCTTCTCACCTAAGAAGCAGAAGCTTCTTAGGTGCGTAAATTTAGTAAGTTACCTACTACCAGTTAGTAGTTTAAGTAGAAATGGGTGTGCTAATGCCGGCTCGGGGAGTGTTGAGGTAGAAGTGGGAGGGGGAAGGGATTTAGATTAGCCGTGGAGGCATTCTCTGTGCGTAGTTTCCTTCTTAAGAAGGAAACTCTGCACGTTTAGATAAGACGGTTGCAGTCCCCGGTCAGAAATGTTGACTTCTGAAATAGAGACATTCGAAAGTTTCTTTTCGGATGTCCCTATTTCGAAGGTTGCCTAGTTTCTATTTTTATTTTTTTAGAATGAGTGAGTATGTGGATCGGTATACTCACCCATTTTTTTTCCGCAAATTCCGCCACCGTTGATAGCCGTGCCGCTGGACCACAGGGAAAGGTGAGTAACGTTTCCAGGGTGCGGGGAAGGGACGGTTAGGGTCAGGCTGCAGGGAAGGGAGGGTTAGGGTCAGGCTGCAGGGGAGGGAGGGTTGGGGTCAGGCTGCAGGAGATGGTGGGTTAGGGTCTGGCTGCCAGGAAGGGAGGGTTAGGGTCAGGGTAATGAGAGGGGAGGGTTAGGGTTAGAATTAGGAGTGGGGTTAGGGTTAGAATTAGGAGTGGGGGACATATGCAATTAAAATAGGAATATGGCCTTTCTAAGCGAGGACCCACACCCAGATAAGTTATACCTATGGCACTTGTAAGTGAAATAAGGTACCTAAGCACGGGGGGGGGGGGAGTTAGGTGCGGATCTGTAGATCAGGTGTCAGCGGCCAGGTGTCCGTCGGACAGGTCAGTGCATGATACGTGACTGTCTCACTTGTGCCTGGCAGACAAAATCTGCAGACCTTCTATTACTGCCATAAATAGGACACACACGTCTGGGACGGCCGTGTGATAGCCACTGTTATTGATGGCTGCCCGCCGCAGTGTAGACGCCTGTAATCTTGTTTTCAATCATTTGGCAGCAGTGATAAAGCGATGCTGAGGACACTTAGGAGACTTTATTCCCACCTTCCCCACCGCTACCTTGTCATTACAATCTGAGTGCATGGTAGACGGGTCCTGCTATCCCCACCGCACTCCCAATCCCCCTTTCCTTCCTCTGCACAGGACTCTCAGGCGTGACCTCCATTGCATCCAATTATCTACAGGCCAGGAGCCGGCGCTCGCAGCTACTGTTATCCGGAAGCGCTGCTGGCCCTAGGACGTACACAAGCTGGCCACGATGGTGAGCCAGGGCCGAGGAGAAGCATATTAAAGGAGACAGCAATGACCGCAGGTCTGGATAGACTGACTGCATGAGAGTGAGACACGTTGCAAGTAGAGACGCTATCATCATGGTCAGAGGGTGGAAAATCTCAGGGCATCTTATAAATGATCTACAGGCAGCACAGATCAGCGCTTTGCTATCAGACTACGGGCTCTATTTACATACAACAATGGGGTAGATCCAGAACTATGTAGGCTAGCCGGTGGCGTAAAAACGCTGTTTTGTATTTACTGTGCATGATCGCGGCAGATGTTGCGCCACATAATTCTGAACGTACGTAAAAGCCCCGTATCAACAGCGTAACTATGAACGAAGGGGCGTGATAGTCATACGGGCGTGCTTAGACACTTACGTAGGTGAAGCCTTTACGTACGTCAGTACTTACGCTTTTAAAAGTTAAGGTAGGGTTGGGAAGCGTAAAACGACCAAAGTACGTACCAGCGAGGGGTGTGCCTAGAGGAGCGCATAGAAAATACGCTGGCGTAAATACGCTACGCAATGAAACGTAATGGAAACGTAGGTTTGGATCTGGCCCAATGTCTTTATGTGCTGCCGTTATTGTTACACCGGCAGCAGAATGTAAAACTCCACTCTGGCATTTTGGAAATATAACAAACTAGAAGCTGCCGATATTTACATGGAGCTACATTGGAAATTGCAGTTTTCCATAGCGATCTGTGGTTTGTAAATATAAAAAACTTAATTTTTACTTCAAAATTGCCATTATCGCATGAAATTACTGTTTAGAAATAATTTTTTTTATGAATAAGTGAGTGTGCTGATCGGAATACTTGCCCATTCATTTTCGCAGGACCCGATGGCTAACAGCTCCATAGAGGATAGTAACCTCTCCGGGGACTTTTAGTGTGTGTGTGTGTGGGGAGATAGGGTTAGGCTCTTAGGAAGCGGAGGTTAGGGCCATAGAAGGGGAGGGTTAGGTTCAGGCTGCAGGGAGGGGGGTCTTATGGTTAGGCTATAGAGAAGGGAGGTTTAGGGACAGGCTGTGGGGAAGGGATGGTTAGGGTTAGAATTAGGGAAAAAGGTTGGGGGTAGTTTTTAGGCTTACCTATCGGAGCACCGTGTTCGGTGCTCCAGGGATCGATTGCTATGCCTCAACAAGGCATAAGCAATCAATATCCCAGCCAGTTCAAAACTTGGGAGCTGATTTTGAGTTGCACTAACAGGTGCAAGTGTAGACCTGGGGAAAACCACGCTGAGCTGCAATGTAAACAGTGAATACAGAATTAGAGTTGAGAAGTGAAGTGAAGTTTGCTAGTTCAACTCTAATTTACAGATTAAACAAGAAGCTATGCAGCATTTCAGTTCTATGTGCAAACATAAGAAGTTGTTGCCGTTCCATTGTTCTCAATTTCGAAAGGGACAGAGCTGACGGCAGAATGACGGCTCTATCCTTTTAGTAGCTTTTGAAAAAACATGTTTTGCTACAGGTACACTGCGGAATGATTGCCAAACTGGGCGGGAGAAGCATTTATATATTACAGTGTGGGTGTGATTACCCACTTGCGAACGGATCAGTGGTCGGTTGGACGGCTGATCCACCAGTGTGACTTAAGGCTGCCCTATGGCAGGGTAAGTACCACTTATTACGCACGAGAGAGAGGAGGTCTTTCCCCTCTCATGTGGAATTAAACACCGCCACACATAAAGAAAACGTGCTGGGGGTGTGGATCCTTGGTGTATAGTGTGATCTAGTGGCGGGAATGTGTCTTGTTCTATACTGGATCCTAAATTCGCTTTTGCTTTATCACAGTGAAAAATCAATTTTTTTTATGATTTGCAACAATAACAAAAAAAAAAGCAATTCTCGCCATAATAATATGCTGTACTAATACTGGACCAGGTTCAGACTTCAGGAGTCGATGCTATCATATCCCAGAGCAAAGGGTTTAGATAGATTCAGGGGTGGAAAGTAGACAGGGCCCCAAAGCAGACCCTCCAACATGACCCGTTCCACCAGGAACACAATTCCGCTCCTGAGCTTCAAACTATCACTCACCTGGTTCCAATAAATTAAATGATATTTTTATCTTCAACAGTCCAGCCTAACAGGCAGAGCCAATAACACAGACCAGCCTAACAGGCAGAGTCAATCATAAAGTCCAGACTAACAGACAGAGCCAATTACAAAGTCCACTCTAATAGGCAGAGCCAATTACAAAGTCCAGTTTAACAGGCAGAGCTAATTACAAAGTCCAGTCTAACAGACAGAGCCAATTACAAGGTCCATCCTAACAGGCACATCTAATTGCAAAGTCCAGCCTAAATTTCAAAGCTAGCACTTTAGTCCTATAACACTCTAGTCAGTCTGAAAAACTAGCCAATCGAATATGCAGAGCCAGTGTTCAGCCTGATAGGTTGATCTTCTATGCCAAGGCATTTCGTTTGTCAGCCTGATTCATTTTCAGGGATCAGCCTAATATGCAAATCCATTCCCTATGTACAGTCTATGATGCCCTCCTCTGTGCAGGTTATGAGCAAACCACTGTCAACACCGATAAGCTATGCAGAGAGCTCCGCAAATAGGGGCACTTCGGAAGAGAAGGCAAACAATGGAGTTGGATTTGTATTTGCTCATCATTTAATATGAGCAAACAGGTGAAATAAAAATAGGCTCCAGTCCTTTTATGTCATACAAATAGGACAAAGAACATAATGCTTCCTCCGGAGCTAAAATAAACCAAAAGGAGAAACAGACATCACAGCCGCCCCATTATATTCTTCATTGCAGCTGGTGATCCAGAATAAAGCATTTAAATTATGTTATCGAGAGGCGCGCACAAGTGGAAAGCCGTGAATTACCTCGTGAAATGATTTATGTGTAGGGTATTTCGGAAAAGATGAGGCCATTGACTTCAGCTTCCTCAGATTTATTGAAGCTTCTGTTTGACAAACGGCTGGCTGCATTCTGGGCCACTGTCTGATGCTAAGAAGAAAAAAATAGGTTGTTAAATAGATTGCAAGTTCTGTGGTACCATTACAGCTAATTTGCTAACACCCAGCGATGAGTTGGTACACGAGGAGGGGGGATGTGACAAGTAGAGTGTATTTATGCGGCTTGTTAGTAACAGGTTTTCTTTATGCCAAAAAAATCCTGATTGCATTAAGGTGCAGGTGCTCTTGCCTCTTAATAGGGCGCTGAGGCGTTTAAAGGTTCTATCACACCGCTGAATGGTGGTAAATCACGGCCGTGAAAGGTGTGCGCGCTAGCTCAAAAATCATTTTTATTTCTTGACCATTAGCGATCTGCGTCCCAGCGCTCGACGTAACCCTCTCACCGCTAAAACTTCTTTATCTACTTCTTCCCTCTTCTTCATCTTTTTCTGCTTCCTTCTTCGTCTTTGTATTCTTCTTCCTTTTCCTTCTTCTTATTCTTCTTTTCCTTCTTATGTTCCTTCTTACTTCTTCATTTTTCTTGTTTCCTTTTTCTTCTTCGTCTTCTTCTTAGTATATCTTCTTCTTCTTCGTCTTTGTCTTCTTCCTCCTTCTTCTTTCTTCTTCTTCTTCATCCTTCTTCCTTTTTCTTCTTCTTCCTTCTTTTTCTTCATTTTCTTCTTTGTATTCTTACTTCTTCGTCTTCTTCCTACTTCTTCTTCTTCGCCTTCTTCCTTTATCTTCTTGCTTTTTCTTCTTCCTCTTCCTTGTTCTTCTTCTTCTTCCTTTTTCTTCTTCATTCTTCTTCTTCCTTCTTTTTCTTCATCTTTTTCCTTCTTCTTCGTCTTCTTCCTATTTCTTTTTCTTTGTCTTCTTCTTCCTTTTTCTTCTTCCTTCTATGTCTTCTTCATGTTTCTTCTTCTTCATGTTTCTTCTTCTTCATGTTTCTTCTTCTTAATTTTTCTTCTTCTTCCTGTTTTCTTCCTTCTTTTTCTTCTTCTTCTTCTTCTTCCTCTTCTTTTTCTTCGGCTTCCTCCTTCTCCTTCTTCTTTTTCTTCTTCCTCTTTTTCCTTTTTATTTTTCCTCTTCTTCTTCTTCTTCTTCTTTGTCTGCTTCGTCTTCTGCTTCTTTTTTTGTGTTATTCTTCCTTTTCTTTTTCTTCTTCTTCCTTATTCATCGTCTTCTTCTTTGTCTTCCTCTTCTTCCTGTTTTCTTCTTCCTTCTTCGTCTTCTTCTTCTTCCTTTCTCTTCTTCATCTTCCTGATTTCGTCTTCCTTCTTTTTCTTCTCCTTCTTCTACCTCTTCGTCTTCTTCCTTCTTTTTATTTTTCTTCTTCCTCCTTCTCCATTTTCCTCCTCCTCCTTTCTTTCTTCTTCTTTCTTCCTTCTTTTTTATTTCTTCCTTCTTTCTTCCTTCTTCTTCCTTCTTCCTTTTTCTTCTTCTTCCTGTTTCTTGTTCTTCCTTCTTCTTCTTTGTCTTCTTTCTTCTTCTTCCTTTTTCTTCTTCATTCTTCTACTTCGTCTTCTTCCTTCTTCTTTTTTTCTTTGTCTTCTTTCTTCATCTTCTTCCTTCTTTATTCTTCTTTGTCTTTTTCTTCTTCCTTTTTGTTCTTCGTCTTCTTCCTTCTTTTTCATCTTCTTCATATTCTTTTTCTTCTTTTTCTTCGTCTTACTCCTTCTTCTTTTTCTTCTTTTCATTTTTCCTCTTCTTCTTCTTCTTCTACATCTTCTTCTGTTTCTTCGTCTTCTTCTTCCTTTTCTTTTTCTTCTTATACCTTACTATCCGTCTTCTTTTTCGTCTTCTTCTTTCTGTTTTCTTCTTCTTCCTTCTTCTTTCTTTTTCTTCTTCATCTTCCTGATTTCTTCTTCTTCCTCTTCTTTTTCTTCCTCTTCTTTCAGTTTATATTCATGTCCTCATGTTCTATTACACTTCTTGCTTTGAATAACGCCCTCTCCTGTACCTGGTTACACCCCTTGATATATATGAGAGCTGCAATCATATCGCCCCCTGTACCCTCTCTGCTCCAAACTATACATAGATATTTCCTCTAGTCTCTGTATGATGTGTGTGTGACACAGGTCATGCACCATTTGGGTTGCTCTTCTCTGCTCCAAGCTATACGGGTTACTTCCTCTAGTCTTTCTCTGTATGGTGTGTGACGCAGGCCATACACCATGTTAGTTTCTCTTCTGTGCACAGTCTCTAATGTATTTATGTCTTTCTGGAGATTTATAGGCAGCAGAGTGAGTGAGGGAGTACCGGGTGTTGTTTTTGCAGGTACTGTATGCAGTAACACCTCACCTGCTAAGATGTTGGTGAAAGTGCAAGACTCCTATCTTGCAAAGACCAGCTTAGTATGGTGTTACATATTTGTACAGGATGTTATATGGAGGAGGGACTTGTGTTATAATATAGGGGAGACCTGTAATATGACAGATGGAGAATAGATTATCATTATGGTGCACATAATGCACATGTAGGTGCACCCTGCCTCTCGGTATTGGGAGGATGGTTTATGATGAGTCTGAGGTCTGAGGAATAGGCTTTGTTATTAACCTATAAGTATCCCAGAGTCCACACAATGATCATAAAGGTAATTTTCTAGATTGCTGAGAGTTCAAAGAGTTCTCCAGGATAAAAGGATTTTGTAAACATAAATCACCCTCGTTTGTTTGTCTATAACAAATGAACGCAGCAATTTCTGACACTGACACACACTTGTCAGAGAATCGTTACCGTATAATGTGATAATAACACAGAAAGCCAAGCACGGACACATGTGACTCTTTAAAGGTGGTTTGGTTGGTGGTGATTTGTTGGCTGTATGATAAAAGCATAGGTGCCAACTCTGCCTGAATCTCAGGGAGATTCAATGAAGAGCGAATGATCTCCCTTACTCCCTGAACTGTGTGTGATCTTCCTGACTCCCTAAACAGTGTGTGATCTCCCTGACTCCCTGAACAGTGTGTGATCTCCCTGACTCTCTGAACAGTGTGTGATCTCCCTGACTCCCTGAACAGTGTGTGATCTCCCTGACTCCCTGAACAGTGTGTGATCTTCCTGACTCCCTGAACAGTGTGTGATCTCCCTGACTCCCTGAACAGTGTGTGATCTCCCTGACTCCCTGAACATTGTGTGATCTCCCTGTCTCTCTTAACTGTTTGACAATCTCCCTGATGCTGATTCAGTTCCAGAAGTCATTGCGGTATGATGACAGAATTTAGAAATTATACCAATATATAACAATAACACCCCTTGGGTATCGGCGTCTGATCCAGCTTGTCGGGACTATGAGCGGGGTGAGTTATTGAGTCTGCAGCTCAGCACATTTGGGCCCATAGTCTGAAGCAGACATCTCCCCAGCTCGTCGTCTCTGACTAGAGAAGATTTATTGTTGAAGTCTATGTTTTTTAATGTGTATTGTGAAATACGGAAATGTTTTTATGAAATCGATTGATTAAAGATTGGAGCCTTCCGGTGGATGAATTGTTTATTACTACAGGCTTTATTTCAAGAGGAGTAAAGGGTGAGCAAAAAGGGTATCTGTGTGAAAGCGGGGTCCCCGTGATAGCAGGCTACACTAGTGTCTCCGTGCCCTCTCTGTTTTTCTTTTCCCCGGGCTCTGCTTGCCGGCGAGGAGGGGAGATGTAAGGAGAGGAAATTGATTGACCAGTTGCTGACACAGGACGAGGATCCAAGGAGACGATCACAACGAGGATAAAAGACCCTCCTGATGAGTTATAGTACAAAGAGAAGCAATCTGTGAGTAGGAATTGTTGGGAGAATAAAGTGTATTGGGGCCAAGACATACTTCACTATATATCCCCTTCTCTCCTTTCCTCGATATTGTATGAGAGTCGGTGCAGAAAATTTCCGTGTGTGAAGACATTCCTGGATGAAGGGACCGTCCACACATATCTGAAGAGACATCCGGACGAAGGAGATAAGAACTGAGACTATTACATTGGACATTCGGAGTGAGGAGATCTGAATGTAAGGTCTGTGTCCCATTCTGCTTTTTCATGTACTGAAAGTTAGAAATTATTTGATTTCAGATCTGTGGAGAGATTAGGTTGTAAGAGTTGAATAATATTTGAATAAGAAGTTGAGAAGATATTAGGGTTCATTCATTGAAGAATTTAGAAATTGTCTCCTATTTCCCTGCATTGAGGTATATGGAGCCGGCCATTTTCATGGAGGCCAAGATGTAATCAGAGACTGGCAGTTATCTAAAACAACGACTCAATATTGGAGACAGAAATGTAAAATACACTTTGGTCTGTTGTTAATCAGCTGCAATGTCACCTACATTTATCTCTTCTGTAAAATTGAAGAAGTCAGCGGATCCTATTCACAGTGTCCACAATAATACTGAAAGGATCTAGTCACTGACAATATAATAATCAGTAAATACTGATGCCGCCTTTTATATTGAGAAATAGTTTTCCCGGCAGCACTAGACACACCCATGGGTGGAGCTATTCACAGGACACTCCCCTTTGGTGATTCATTTACAAAAGTTGACAACTGTGGAGAAGAGGCCTTATTTCAACATTTGCTTTTTGTTTTGTTTTAAAAACGTTGCTGCCATGGTAACCATACCCTCCAACATGATCCATTCCATTAGATACACAATGCTCTGCCCCTGAGCTGTCTGTTACTATGGTAACCACCTTTATTGAAGAGAAAAATGTTTTTCAAACACCAGTTTATTCATTAAATTCAAGTGAATGACAGTTGGAAGCTCAGAAGCAGAGTATTGTGTATCTAATGGAATGGGTCATGTTGGAAGGTCTCGATAACTCCTTTGGAGCTACCAGTGGACTGGCACAAAGAGGGTGGCAATGTAGGCTCTTCTTATTGGCCGATCTTCTGTTAACCTCCTACACTTGATAGCACAGTACTTAATTTATGAAGGATGGCTCTATATTATATGGGCTTTTTATTGACTCTACACTGTTCTACTTTTAATAAAAAAAACTTTATTTATTAGTGTGACTCTTCTATGTGTGGCAATAAAAACTACTAGAAAATAAATTTCAGTGATTTACAGAATAAACATATTTGTTCTGACAGCTAAGTAAAGGAAAAGGGAAAACATCAATTTTATCTGTCAGAAATCTGTCAAAAGGGAAATATTATTCTAAACTGGATGCTAACATCACAACAGAATCTGCAGGGTTTGTGAGCAAGGTGACCCACTCATAAAGATTAGGGTGTTTGGATTAGGGATTATGTATTGCGGTTAGGCAGTATAATGAATGATTATGGTCTAGTAAATTACAGTAGTGTGCTAGGATTATGGATTAGAAATTAGGGGATAGGGTTAGGTTTATTGTAGGGATAAGTATTAAAGATTATGGGTTGTAATTTGGGTTATGGATTGGGTAAATTTTTAGTGTTGGGTTAGGGTTTTAGGGATTAGAGTTAGTCGTTAGAGATTATGGCTAGTAGTTAGGGATTATTGTTAGGGGTTTGGGTTATTGGGTAAGGGTAAAGGGTTAAGGGGTAGGGTTAGGTTAGAATTTTAGTGATTATGGCTAGTAATCGGGATAAATAATGGTTTCAGGATTAGGAGTTATTGTTAGGGATTTGGGTTATGGATTAGATTAATGGTAAGGGTTGGCTTTTAGGGTTTAAGGTTAGTAGTTAAAATGAGGGATTATGAACAGGGTTAGGGTGAGGGATTATAGATAGTGCTTTGTTTTATGGCTAGGTATAGAGTTAGTTTGATTTTAGGAATTAGGGTTAGTAGTTAGGGATTAGAGTTGTGGTGAGGACTAGGTATTATGGTCAGTGGGTTGGGTTATGGATTATGGTAAGTGGTTATGGTTTGCTTTTAGGGATTAGGGTTAGCAGTTAGGATAAGACTGCAGGGCATAGAGGGTTAGAGTTAGGATGAAGGGCATGGAGGGTTAGGGTTAAGATGAGGGACATGAAGGGTTAGGGTTAGGGCAAAGAAGGGGAATGTTAGTGTTAGGGTGCAGGAAAGGGTGTTTTAGGGTTAGGGAACGGTTAAGGGTAGGTTAGATTAAACACATTTCAGCGGATCACTTTTTGCCATTTCAGGAGTCTCTTTCTAAAATGCAGACTGAAAGCAATTGCCAAACGTCTGTATTCAGCTGCAGTACAATGGTCTTTTGAAATGGGTGCAGGTCCCTGCATAGAAAGTCCCAATTGCGAAAAACCTGATTCCTCCCAGCCAGTTGCGGACTGGCTGGGATTTCGATTGCATATACCTCGAAGAGGCATTGTAATCGATCCATGGAGCACCGAAAGCTCCGTGGTACTAAAAGTTGTAAAAAAAATAGTCCCCCACTTTCCCTAACCCTAACCCTCCCCTCTCACTACCTTAAACCCAACCCTCCCTTGCTGGCAGCCTGACCCTAACCCACCCCTAATTGCTGCCTGATCCTAACCCTCCCTCCCCTGCAGCCTGACCCTAACCCTCCCTCCCCTGCAGCATGACCCTAACCCTCCCTCCCCTGCAGCCTGACCCTAACCATAATGCTAACCCTAACCCCAACCCTAACCCCGCAGAGATAATTTACTTACCTGTTCCAGGTCTGGCGACAGCAGTGGCAGGGGTGCGGCGGAGGAGTATCGCGCATTGCGAAAGTGAATAGGTAAAGTATGCCAAACGGCATACTCTCCCATTCATTAAAATAAAGTATAAATCGGTAAGTATAGGAAAAAAAGGGACATTCGAAAATTTGGATGTCCCTTTTTCGAAAATCAGAGTTTCGTTGCGGAGAGTGTAACCGTTTCGAAATAAAGACCATCGTGCCACAGAACCACACTCCTATATCACCGGAGGGCGGAGTATTTGTAAGAATTGCAACTGGAATTGCCAGACTAAGGAAAGTAACGCCATCAGGTAGTTATTAGTAAATAGGTCTGTAGCCAATGCGTCACAGAGAACTTCTGTCTATCGAGCCCATACATATTACTGATCTCAGTAAGAGACGCTGCTGTATATTACTGTCAGTTACTTGGACTTTGTGTCTGGATATGTGTATGAGATATCTAAGCCATGAACATTTCTCCTGTCTCCAGCATGATGTTACCAGTATAACCTCATCCCTCTGTTCCCAGTATGACTAAGAGCCGTAATTACCAGAGCACAACCCCTCACAGCCTCCAGAGAACAGTGTAATATTAAAATCTACCCCTCCAAGTGAGCTGTCTCCAGGGTGCAGATATCAAATGTTAACCTTCTAATTACTTTTTTCTGCACTTACATGATCTTCAACGTGATAAGATTCAGAGGGCTTAAAAAGAGCGTATTTGATTAAATTTGCAGTGTCTACTCTCTGCCATTTGTCAAACAGACTTGCATGAAAGATTTGGTTAATAATAGTAAAATAAAATCCTAAATGATTAAAATGAAAACCTCCAAAAACCTAACTGGGTTGGAAACATTAAGGGCTAGATTTACTAAACTACGAAAAAGTAAAAAATGGAGATGTTGCCCATAGCAACCATTCTAGCTGACATTCTCTAGTATGTAATAGGAAAGTGAGAGCTAGAATCTCATTGGTTGCTATGGGCAACATCTCCACTTTTCCTTTTCTGCAGGTTAGTAAATCTGGGCCGTATTCACTGATCCATTAGTAAAAGATACGCAATCATACGCACGTACTAGCAAGGCAACACCCCTGACTTTTCCCTCACACGGACGCGTTATGCCTCCATAGGGGACACTCATCTCTGTGCATTTACGTGCGTATAATACTTACGTACCTGCGTATGTAACTAACCACACCCTCAAATGGTCATTTAAATGCCTCCCCCCACCCACTTTCACGTAACTTTGTCCGTACGGATTTCAACCCCGCCCCCTCCGCACGCATGTCCCCAAGTGCGATTCACATGTACGTGCCTAATGGACTGCCATGCGTAATTCAATGTAAATAGTGTAAGTAAAGTTACGACGCATGTGCAGTTAATCTGATCCTAAAAATGCCCACAGAACAGAATACGGCCCTCTATCCCTAAATATCAATCTACAGATGCAGAGCTCCCAACTGTCCCGATTTCAGCAGGCAAGTGTTCCGATTCCAGCAGGACAGTCCCGCTTTCGGGAGACTGTCCCGCTGTCTCCCAGCTTGTCCCGAGAGATCAGGCAGACATGGAGGCTGGACATTATAAGGGGCAGACATGAAGGCTGGACATTATAAGGGGCAGACATGGAGGCTGGACATTATAAGGGGCAGACATGAAGGCTGGAAATTGTAGGGGCAGACATGGAGGCTGGACAATATAAGGGGCAGACATGGAGGCTGGACAAATAATAAAGAGGCGGATGTAGGGGCTGGACATAATAAGGGGAAGACATGGAGGTTTGACAAATAATGAAAAAGAGGCAGACTTGGAGACTGGACAAATAAACGGGGTAGACATATGGAGGCTGGACATAATAATAATAATAAGGGGCAGACATGGAGGTAGGACAAATAAAAAGGCGGATATGAAGGCTGGACATATGAATCTTGGACAAATAATAAGGGCCAGACATATGGATGGCAATGATGCAAAGGGTTAATTTATTTAACTAGAAGCAACGTTTCTTAATGTGATGTCCCAGGGGTCTAGGTTCTTTTCCTTCTGAATTTGCCACGTCTGGTCACTGAAGGAGAGTTAAGTACATGTATTAAAAACACCAGATATCTGTCTTTTTCCTTCTCTTAATTGTAATCTTTTCTCAATTCTCACTCTATTCTCAGTCCTTTCTGCTATCCCTTTCTCTCTTGCTGCGGTTCTTCTTCCCTTTTGTCCCGCTCTGCCTTGCCCTCTCATTGCACCATTTGCTCCCTCCCTTCTTTCTGCCTTTCTCCCCCTTTTACCTACTCCACTAATTAAAACTCCTGTGTGCTACACCATGTCCCATCCGCAGCGTAAGGCCCAGGTCCCGGCGCGCCTGTGGGACAATTCCCCAGAAGTCATCCCCCTGACGCTTCCCCACAGGGAGGGTGTTCGGGTTACAATAGCCAGAAGGGGCTGGCGGGCAGCCGCAGCCTCAGCACATGATGCAGGACGCCAAGCACAGACCCATGGCAGTGCTCGGTGTCCACCGTCGGCCACGCGGCAGGAGCTTACATTGGGCTGACGGGGTTGTGCCTCACGGGGGTGCGACTGAACTTCTGGCGATCCTGGCACCAACGGCCATGTCAGCGTCCCTGCTCATGGTAGCAGGGAGGTGCTGACAACTAGAGACCAGGCTTCAGGTGAGTCATCCAGGACCAGCAGCCTGGCCTCATCAGCATGCCAAGGGGGTGGAGCCAGCATAGGGGCAGAGGTCAGGCTCAGTGCAGCCCGGAGGGGTCCATGTTTAGTGTGGGCAGGGGGAGTAGCAGGTCCTCTCATGCCAGTATTGAGCCCCTGGGTACTGGGGGGGAAGTCACCCTGTCCACACTCCCAGTCATGAGCGCAGGCGCGATAGGGGTCCTTGGTGGCGGGAGGAGCATAGGTATAGAGCGGCTGAGGATTGGGGTATTCCTTATGGCAGCGAGCAGGGTTATAGCGGTCATTATTATAGGCCTTATCCTAATTGGCCCTACTGGCACAGACACCTTACCCCCCGCCTTCTTATCACTGCTCATGCCATTCACATCATTGCATAGATGACCATCACCCGCCCAGGCGCAGTTGCTCACAATGATCACGTTCCCAGCCACCTCACAGACAGGTCACCACCCGATCCCATGCGCGGTAACTCCAGACAGGCCGGGAATGCGGTGCGAGTTGGGGATCAGAATCTGACATAGTCTCTCTTCTAGTTCCACAGGCATCGTCAGCTGGGCGGAGCAGATCTGGAAGGCACAGGGGGCCCTCGGTGGCACAGGCCCGCGAAACATCAACCAGCAGGGATCCGGTGTCAGATAACACGCCTGGCGTGACAAAGGCCGACGAGGAGCCTGGAGAGAGCCCGGATGCGTCAGGTCTTGATGGGGTTGATACTGCTTCCTTGTCAACTTGCTCATCCGTTACATCCCTGTGCTGAAACGCGTCCCGACGCCCTACGCGCAGCTTGGGGAAGGCGACAGATAGGCACTTGCGTAAGAGGGCCCTTAAAAAAGCGCAGCAGTCAGCTAATGCCCCCGCTGCCGCTCCCGAGTCGGGCCGGAGCAAATTGTTTTGCGACTATACGGCAGTGGCCTACGGAGTGCGCCCGCGCATCAGGGAGAAGATAAAAAAAAGGTAACTATGTCGACATCTTTGCCCTTACCACTGACAGTGGGAAAGCATTGACGGCAGCTGAAAAGAAGGGGGCAGCCGCCGAGGAGCAGTTGCGTAGCTTTGATAACTAGCTCTCGGCGTGGTGCACCTTCATTGAGGTTTATCGGGAGACCAGGCCTAGTGAGGCGACGGGACTTATAAGGTATTTACACTTAGTACAGGACATAAATGTAAAAAATAAAGGCCCGATGTGGCGTAATTATGACGAGCGTTTTCGCCTTAATGCTGACGGACGTCCAATTTGGGGTTAAGGATGTTGAATTGTGGCTGGAGGTCACGCATGCCTCGCAGGAGCTGGCCTCTGACTCTACAGGGTCCAAGAGGTTTCCGGCTAAGGGGTGCGGAGGTGCCCCAACAACACCTAAGGGTAAATGTTACGGCTTTAATAACGCAGTCTGCACGCGGGGGGGGGGAATATCCCTTTAAACATGCATGCTTGCGTTGTAACGGCCTCCACCCCGCAAAATCCTGTACAAAAGCAGCCACCGCCCCCTCAGCTAATAGACAGCAACCTGGACCTAAACAGGGCCCCAACACCAATTAAGCTCCAGAAACTTTCAGAATGGCTCTCGCATTACCCCAAGCGCAATATGGCCGCTTACTTAATACAGGGGTTTAGGGATGGATTCCGCTTACCTATCATAGGGCCCATTTCCACGGCTCGCCCCTGCAACCTTAAATAGGCCACGGAGTTCCCCGGAATTTTGAAGGATAAAGTGGGGAAGAAAATGCATGTGGGCCACATGGCTGGCCCATTTAAGTCCCCGCCAGTTCATAATTTGGTCTTGTCCCCAATTGGCGTGGTCCCTAAAAAAGCGCCAGGTAAATTTCGACTTATACAACATATGTCTTTCCCGCCAGAGGCCTCAGTAAAGGATGCCATCCCGGAGGTCTGCGCATGTGTTGTTTACCAATCATTCGAATCTGCGCTACAGCTGATTCAAGGCGCGGGCTCTGGCCCCAATGGCTAAAGTTGACGTGGAGTCGGCTTTCCGACTCCTCCCTCTTCATCCTTCATCTTTCCAATTCATGGGGTTCAGAATGTGGGGCTCGTACTATGTAGATAAATGCTTATCAATGGGCTGCTCGGTGTCTTGTGCTTATTTCGAGGCATTTAGCAACTTTCTTCATTGGCGCATTACGGCAGGGACGGGTCACCACGGGGTGGCTCACTATCTGGATGATTTCCTGGTAGTGGGCCCGCCCAGCACCAACATTTACCAGCACTCGCTTTTTTCCATACAGGCCCTTTTTTATTCCCTCGGGGTTCCCATTGCACAGGAAAAAACGAAGGGCCCTGCCACATGTTTGTCATATCTCGGGATCGAGATTGATTCGGTGGCAGGCCTTTGCCGTCTCCTGGACGATAAAGTTCAGCACCTGCACCTCCTAATTAGGCAAGCGCTAGACGTGCAGAGACTTACGCTTGCAAAGTTACAGTCCCTGATAGGGTCATTACGCTTTGCTTGCCGAGTCATTCCATTCAGCAAAGTTTTCTGTCACTGTCTGGAATGCGTTACGGTGGGGATAAACAGCCCTCGCTTCCGTTGTCCAGCGACCTAAAAGCTGACTTAAGCGTGTGGGATACATTCCTTGACCGGTTTAATGGGGTGAAAATATGGGCCTCCCCCCCGGTGTCCAGTGTGGAGCTTCAGCTGCAGATGGATGCAGCAGGGGGAGGCGGCTATGGCGCTTACTTTCAAGGTAAATGGTGTGCCGGGGTTTGGCTGGACTCCTGGCGCAGTAGTGGGTGGACCAGGAATTTAGTTCTACTCGAGATTTTCCCTATTGCCGTGGCTGTCGAATTGTGGGCTCGCTTCTTCCAAAACCGCAAAATAGTTTTCTGGTGTGATAATCTGGGTGTGGTTCAAGCCATTAACCAACAGAGCGCCTCATCCCCTCCAGTGGTCCGTTGTATTGCGCTGCCTGGAGTTCAAAGTTATGTTCCGGGTGGGGCATGTCCTGGGAGTGGACAACGGACTGGCTGACGCGCTCTCTCGGAAGGACTGGCCCAGATTTCATTTACTGGCCCCTGATGTGGAGCGGACTGGTGCAATATGCCCTGTCTCTATTTGGCAGGTGGTCGGCTCGCCATTGAAGATTTAGCGCGGCAATCCTTGGCCCCGTCTACTCAGAGGAAGTATAAGGCAGCTTGGGAGGCGTGGTTGAATTTCCGCGCAACTCATGGTATGGGGGTCGGAGACATGCAGACTTGCCTCCACCAGTTTATGCTGCAGCACTATGAGAGTGGGAAATCCCGTGCGTTTATCTGTTCTGCCCTTGCAGGGATTGCCTTTTTCAGCAAGCTCCGGGGAGAGCCAGGCGTCACCAGGGGTTTTCTGGTGTCTAAGGCTCTAAAGGGATGGGCCAAACTGCATCCGGCACTCCTGGACTTGCGTCGCCCGTTGTCTAGGAATTGCGTAATCAGGCTTATGAAGGCAGTGGCGGTTGTCCGGTATGGCTGGTGCATAACAACTATCCCGCTACCAGTTCTCAGTTGTCTTTTAGAGAACGCTGTTACACCTGGTATTGCATCCAGCAAACTATGGGACTCATTCCTTCTGCATTGGAGCGGCATCCACGGCAGCGGCCCATGGCCACACAGCGGAAACTATCAAAAAGATCGGACGCTGGAAGTCGCGAGCCTACAAATCGTATGTTCGCCCACATGTGAATGAGGACTGGGCGTGATCTGGGCGGGTCTTCAGGTGGTTTATATCCTCAAAAGCAAAAGATAAGGGTCGTGAAAATGGATTTTAAGACATGGTGATTTGTTTATGTTTAGTCAGTTGCTCCTTATTGTCTTCCCCCATGCCACGGACTGGTCATGGTTCCCAGGATTAGCCCGGTAACTGGCCCGCAGCACCAGGTGTTTGGAGTGTGGAGGGCTTCAGGAAAAAGAAAATTGAAAAATGTGCAAAAACCGAAAATTTCAAAAAGGGGCGTGGCTTTGTGTGTGCCACGAAAGGGCCGTGGCCTGGCGACTGTGTGGGGCAGACTGACATTGAGGATGATGGTCCTGGTCTGTGCTGCAACAGGAAAGCAGGTGAGGATGGTGAATGGGTCACAACAAATTCAACAGTGCTTATGCACTGACACAAGCGCTGGTCCATTGTGTAATGTGCTCCACTAATGCATTGTATGCTGCTATTGCTATTACATCTGTTCCTGCAATATAAAACTACTATTTTCATGTGTAAAAGAAGTAAATTATAAATTACTTAAAAAAAATATCAAAAACAGGACTTGTTACAGACAATGGGGTAGATCCTGAACAACGTTTGCAGTACGTTTGTTCGCGTAGCGAATTTTCGCGTACGTAAATTCGCTACGCTACCCTTAACACACCCCCTGCACGGACGTATTTTGTGAAAATACGCGACCCAAACCCTACCTTAACTTTTCCACACGTAATTCGCACGTATTCGTCGCTAACGTAATTTTGGCACGCCCACGCGTAATTACTTACGTTCGCAATACGTGAATTATCCTTACGTTAGAAAATACGCTACGCGAATGTGCGTATTTTCTGCGGTGCGCATGCGCAGTTCGATCAAATCTGCGAATTTACGTGTCTACCACACGTAAATTCGCAGAAATGCGTAGATCAGGATCTGCCCCAATAACAACACAATTCTTTAATGTAGATTTATTTTATTTTTATTATTTTTATATCTACATGATAAACTTCCTACTTTCACAAAGAACGTTAAGAACGATATTTTGGCAGTCAGATAGTACGACCAGATTATCAGTATTATCATTTTACATATTTTTTTTTAACATCATATTAATTAGCGCTTTACAATTTTAAACAGTACTTCAACCTCTGCCGCATTACAGTCTAATTCCCTAACACACACGCTCACAGGCTAGATGTAATTTTTGCACTGTGCGGCATGACAGTGGGGGCAGGGTGGGGGAAGAGCTTGAACGGGACGAAGTTTATTTGTCCCATTTTCGGACTCCAAAATGTTGGGAGATATGCTAATATGCCCCACATGTGTTACACATATTGGAAATATGCCACTGCGTTTGCCACTGGGCTTTTCCCTCCTGATGCTTGTGTCAGCATTTAGGGGCTGATTCAGAGATGCGATTGCGAAAAGATCGCAAATATACGAATCTAATGTTAAGATCTTAGCAGGTTCCAGCCCACTGCCTAAAGAGTCACTCCCCTTGCAAACAGCGGTGGATCTTAAACTTAGACCACCATTGACTAACCCTAACTCTGCGCTGTCATTTGGGATCGTGGTAGCGTTCATTTAAGATCCTAAGTGTCTGCCCGCGCCCACTTTCCCTCATTTCCCTGCCTCCCCCCGCCCATTTCCATGCAAATCCTTAAGATCTTAAAGATTCGCAGCACTTAAAATCTTAAGTGCTTGCGATCGATTCAAATTTACGCTCTTAGCGAATTTACGCTCCTAACCGCTACGTAGACGGCGTTGCACTATTACTACGCATGCGCAGTTTTGCAAATTTTCTAGGATCTTAAATATACGCTCCTAAGTGCCGTGGAAATCGTATCTCTGAATCAGGCCCTTAGTTTCCCCGTAGTCAATATAGTCTTGACCGAGCGCTTCATGGAGGTTTTTACCTTCGCCCTGGCCCGCCGGCATACCCTTCTTACCCTTCCGTAGTTCAGTGCTAACGCTCATGTATGGGTCCTCTCTTCCCTTCCCCATTTCTCTTTCTTTTTTACAGGATTGGCCCTGCGCAAGCGCATAGCGTGGTTAGTGGGGCATTCGTTTATGTATTGGGCCGGTAGACATGCGCTTTCTGTTCAGTATATAGATCAATCTGGTTTGCAGATTGTGTGGAAAGGAGTGAAGGGAATGGCTTGGTCAGCCCTGCTTCAGTGGTTAACTCGCGATATGTTGTTAGAAACTTTCCCTGACATAATTGTTTTGCATTTAGGCGGTAATAACATCAGTCGCATACCAGCAATTGAACTGACGTGGGCAATAAAAAACGACTTGTTGTTGGCTTTTAGTTAGTGGCCCGCTGTTGTTTGGATATGGTCAGACGTTATACCACAGCGTGTCTGACGGCATTCTGACAACGGTATCGCCATGGATAGCGTTAGGAGGAAGGTTCATCGCTTGGTAAAGATTTTTCTAACACGACATGGCGGGAGGGTTATCCATCATGGCGAGTTCAAGCACGATAGACAGCATTTATATCGCCCGCCCGGATGCGGGTATGTCTGTATTTTTGGAAGACTTGTTTTCGGGTTTGAGTTTAGTTTAGGTTGAGTTTGATGTGGCGGTGCTGGTCAGAGGGACCAGCGGTGGCAGAAAGCAGGTGTGGTCCATTCAAAAGCTGTTTCAGCATATTAGCGCAGATCAGCGGTGTTGCGGGTAGCTATGAATGGGGGGGTTACTATCCTTGACATGATTGGTGGAGGCTCCCAAGGTTTAAGATCCGTCTGGGTGGGTCACGCGGTACACTTAAATGAGGTGTCATACCAAAGGCGAAAGGAGTGCGCTTTGTTTGGATGGTCAGACGTTGACTTAAGGTTCATGTTTAATGATATCTATGTTGCATTTTGTTTATGTTGCATGTTTCAATCAAATCTTTTACCTGCTTTCTTGGCCCCATCAAATTTAGATAATAGGAAGCAGATCCGTTTAGGATCAAGTTAACATTAAGCATTAATAATGAATGAATGAATGAATGATTTAATTAATAAAATTTTCATTCCCAAAATCTGTGTCTGTGTCTCAATTTTAGAAGCTAAGTATTGAAGAGGTGGAAAGGTGACATGATCGCACACATCACACATGCGCAGTTTAGGGATGCAGAGGGTTATTTTATTTAACTAGAAGCAACATAAACTCCCTGTGTGGGTAGGTTTAATGAAACCACTCACCTGTCCCTTGTTGCATTGGTCCATGTCTCTTGGGGGGGAGGTCCTAGTTGGTTTCTTAAGGTGATGTCCCAGGGGTCTAGAATGTTCTTTTCCTTCTGAATTTGCCCACCCTCCCTCCCGGTTAATTAATTAATGGATGTTTACAGCTAGCTGGCGGTGGTGAGCGGAAAGCAGGTGTGGTTCATTCAACAGCTGTTTCAGCATATTAGCGCAGATCAGCGGTGTTGTGGGTAGCTACAAAGGGGGGGTAACTATTCTTGACATGACTGCTGGAGGTGGAGGCGCCCGAGGTTGTAGATCCGTCTGGGTGGGCGGTCACGCGGTACACTTAAATGAGGTGTCATACCAAAGGCGAAAGGAGTGCGCTTTGTTTGGACAGTCAGACGTTGACTTAAGGTTCATGTTTAATGATATCTATGTTGTATTTTTTTTATGTTGCATGTTTTAATCAAATCTTTTACCTGCTTTCTTGGCCCCATCAAATTTAGATAATAGTAAGCAGATCCGTTTAGGATCACGTTAACATTAAGCATTAATAGTTAATTATTTATTTATTTATTTATTTATTTAATTAATAAAATTTAAATTCCCAAGATCTGTGTCTGTGTCTCAATTTTAGAAGTATTGAAGAGGTGGAAAGGTGACATGATCGCACACATCACACATGGGCAGTTTAGCAGATGTGAAGTGTAACAGCAAGTTGTTACTCATTTGTTTGTACAAATATTGTGTGTCTAGGTGTAAACATTATTTAGCAACTACTACAGATATTTTACATTGCATATAAGGGAGCAGACAGGTTGAGCCCTCCCTGTAACTTAATGATCTGCTTGGCTGCATATCAGTCTGGATATTTGAATGTTTCAATCATTTGATTGGCTACAAGTGGGTCTGCCATCCTTATGACCTGATCAGCTACAGGTTGTTCTATTAAAGTGACTATTAGAATGTTTTAAACAACTACTGGTTGGTTGGGCTCTCTAAATGTTCCATTTATTTTATTATCTACAAATGGGTCTAATATCCTAATGTCCTGATTGGCTGCATGTCATTTTGGCTCTGTGAACGTTCCAATTTATTTGATTGGCTGCAAGTGGTCCTAACATCCTAATAACCTTATTGGCTATAGGTCTTAATGAACAGACTCTTAGGGCCTGATTCAGAGATGCGATTTTATAGCTACTTAGGTGCGTATATTTAGGATCTTAGAAAATTCGCAACAATGCGCATGCGTAGTAATAGTGCAACGCCGTCTACGTAGAGGTTAGGATCTTAAATTCGCTAAGCGCGGACCTGTGAATCGATCGCAAGCACTTAAGATCTTAAGTGCTGCGAAATGTGCGTGGGGAGGCAGGGAGATGAGGGAAAGTGGGCGCGGGCAGACACTTAGGATCGCAAATAACCGCAACTACTTCCCTTAAGATCTCAAATGACAGCGCAGAGTTAGGGTTGCTCAATGGTGGTCTAACTTTAAGATCCACCGCTGTTTGCAAGGGGAGTTACTATTTAAACAGTGGGCTGCCACCTGCTAAGATCTGAACTTAGTTGCGTATATTTGCGATCTTTTCGCAGTCGCATCTCTGAATCACCCCCTCAGAGAACATATTTAACTACGTATCTTTGGGGCTGATTTAATATGTAGAAAATGTCCTTCAAAATCATTGCAAACATTAAAAATAAATATATGGTAAGTAGGTAAGTATCTGCAGGGTTGAGTACCGCTGCTATAGCGAATCCTTATGTGTTCTATGCAGCAATACTGGTTCTTTAGTTCAGGTCCCTTGAACTCTAATAAAGCATAGCTCCTAATATTGAATCAGATTCATAACTAAGAATGAGTTAGGTGTGGACAGATCCGCACCTAACTCACACGTCCCCCGTTTTTAGGTATTTAATGGCACTTAAAGCTACCATAGGGCTCCCTTATCTTACCATGTGTAGTTTCCTTCTTAAGAATGGCTCTCCCCGCCCTCCCCAGCTAATCTACATACCTCCCCCTCCCACTTCTATCTAAACACTCCCCCGAGGTGGCATTACGTAGATTGGTATGTAGATTGCGTAAATGACCTACCAAGCATATGTAGTAGGTCATTTCTCAAATATCCGCACCTATTTAGTAGAAGCTTCTTAGGAGTAGCGAAAACAGGACCAAGTAATCTCTTCCCAGATTCTGCTGAAACTCAAACCACTTCCGTCCACAAATGGCCATATTTTGTCAAAACTTCACCCATTTTTCCATCAACTCCACCCCTCACGGGTCGCGAATCAAGCCAGTCCCCCCAAAAAGCGCGACTGTTCAAGAGGTATGAAAAAAGTAGCAGGCTCCCGACATGTTCTGTATAGAAGCCGTTTTATTTTACCTTTACAAGGTCTCGGAGTCTTTGATGGCGCTCGGTGACCCCCTCGCTATCACATATTCATGCCCTGATACATGATATAACATAACATCCTTTCTCCCTTGCTCTGTAAGTCTTCCACTGCCCGAGGCGACGTCTGAATATTGCAGACCGCTGCCAGAGCCTTTGCTCGCCCCCAGCTTGTGTTTTACACTGTATCGTGTGGCAGCAGAGGTTTAAAAAAGGGGCATCGGTGCCAACGCAGGCTGCAAATTCTCCTAGTGACGCCCTCGTCCGGACGTTCATTCATAAGTCATCGGGCGTGAAGCCGTTTACTCAGGAGAGTGTTTAGAGGGGAACATGAAGAAGGCATTTTCTCAGCTCCTTAAAGATGCCAAGCGATGCTTTATTGATGGGATGTTTCTGACAGACCGCATATTTAATAATTTATCCCGGGAGCGCTGAGCCAGGGTCACCAGTAAATAATTCACTTATTGTAAACAAAGAAAAAAAAACACCAATCTTTGTTTTTCAGTAAATTACCCTCCTATAAACAGCCCGCTTTGTGGCCATCCTCTCATAGATCATTTTTCCCTTGTTCTGCGTCTGACAGTGGAATGGCCTCTGTAAGAACATTAATAACGCACATAGAAGCCCATCAATATTTATACCTCTTGCTTTGCAGTAATGTGTCCCCCTGCAGAGGCAAAGGCAGGAATGTAAAGGTGGGTTTTTGGCCCATGTGACCAGATTGGGTGGGACCATTGTGGAATGGACGCATCCACTTCCTGTTTCCTGGTTATACACGGATAATGCTTGGGGGGGAGGCACTACTGTGAGATGCATGCAGAGATGCCAGGGTTTCCTCCCCACGGAATGCGGTAGCCAATCCGGTCGGCCGTTTTGTCTGTGGCTGTGTCGTTGTTCGAAAACATCTGAAAAAAAAATTTGCTATTGGAAATAGGACCTATTTCCCCATTCCCAATCGCTACAGGTTGCGGCAGGTATAAGGTTAGGGTTAAGACTTAAAAGGATGATTAGGGTTAGGCTGTGGGGCATGGAGTTAGGGTTAGGGTGTGGGGCATGGAGGGTTAGGCTGTGGGACATGGAGGGTTAGGAAAGGGTTATGGGTAGGGTTAGGTAAAAACACTTATCTGTAGGAGGCCCCAGGCATTATAAAACGTTACTAATATTTTTATAATGTCTCTCCAGCCCACAATATACCCATCATCTCTTCAGACCCCCATTATCCCCATCATGTCTCTTCAGCCCCCGGTATCCCCATCTTGATTCCAGCCCCCCAGTAT